>LN483477.1:110628-194741 GCA_900002565.1 Culicoides sonorensis | reverse complement strand
ATGTAAAAACTGCTTTCCTTAACGGTGATTTAGATGAAAAAGTTTTTATGGAAATTCCTGATGGAGTAAAAAGTGCACCAGGATATGTGTGTAAATTGGAAAAATCATTATACGGACTCAAGCAAAGTCCTAAGTGCTGGAATGAGAAGTTTAACAAATTTATGATTGACAATGGATTTTCAAGATCAAAACATGATTACTGCTTATATGTGAAGCAAGGACACAAACCAATTTCTATTGTGCTTTATGTAGACGACTTGTTAATTGTAAGTCCCTCCGATGAAATAATATCAGATATCAAAAATAGATTGAACAAGAGTTTCAAGATGACTGATTGCGGTGTCTTAACAAATTTTCTTGGAATGAATTTCAAATTTTCTGAAAACAGTTTGAGCATTATACAAACAAATTCAATTGAGAAAATGTTATCAAGATTTGGTATGGAAAATTGTAATATTGTTCACACTCCAATGGATAAAAATTGTGCATTAGAAAGAAGTTCAAAAATTGTGGAACAACCTTACAGAGAGTTAATTGGCTGTTTAATGTATATTATGTTGTGTACAAGACCAGATATTTGTTTTGTTATTGGATATTTGTCAAGATATCAAGAATACGCTGGTGAAGATCATTGGGTAGCAGCCAAAAGAGTGCTTCGATATTTAAAAGGTACAATACAAGATGGATTAACATATGGATGTAAAAATGAACCCGCAATTCAAACATTTGCTGATGCTGATTGGGCTTCTTGTAAAATTGATCGTAAATCTGTGTCTGGTTGTGTTATTAAAGTTTATGGCAACACAGTGTCTTGGTTTAGCAAGAAACAACAAACAGTTGCAACATCATCATCAGAAGCCGAATACATAGCATTAAGTGGTGCTGTTACTGAAACTATCTGGGTCAAAGGAATCTTAGAAGATTTAGGTGAAATTGATCAAAACTATTGTGTTAAAGTTTATGAAGACAATATGGGATGCATAGCAATGTCAAATACAAATGAAAATAAACGTGTGAAACATATAGACATCAAATATCACTTTACAAGAGACATGGTTGAGAAAAAACAAGTGCAAATTATCAAAATTCAATCAGATGGCCAGTTAGCTGATCCAATGACGAAAGCCTTGGACAAAATTAAGTTCTTACAATTTAAAAAATTATTATTAAATTGAGTGGGGGTGTTAAAGTATTAATGTAGCATGCCCTGACAATTTACTTCATTACAAAAACTATAACGTTTTTCAGTCTTTAACAGGATTTTAACAAATAAACATTGTTTTAAATAATTATAATAAATCTTACAATTTATTAAATAAAATAAGAATTCTTCTTATCTAAGAAAAAAAAATTGACAATGTCTATTTAACAAGAAAAAAGTAATAGAAATTAAAAAAGAAACAGTATCAAAAAAAATACACAGGTAATAAACTCGGCACATACTACAATGAATTTTCCTGCATAACAACTATTTTTTTTTTCTACACATTGACAGTGCTTATCCTTTAATAAAACTTTCATTCGTAGTATAGTTGAAATATTTCCAGACAATTGGCTTTTGTGTTTTAAATAAATTAAAATGGTCAGTGAGCTGAAATACAAACTAACACACAAGCGCAAGGTAAAATCCGTATTTGAACTTTATTTCATTTTCATTTTTCTCGTTACGAACTATGAGCTTTAGTTCAGACGTAAAACTAATTAATTTGTGTATTTTTTTCCTCTTTTTTACTCATTTTCAGAGGAACATCCAATTTGGTTAATGAAATACCCATAAAATGACTTATGAGTTCAACAAACACCGAAATTTAAACATGAAATGTAATTTTTTTTCTTTGTAATATGAAAGAGTCAGATAAAATTTGTTTCCTCAACGTTAAACGTTAATTCAATGCCCTTTATTTAAACCCTTTATTTTTATTGAATTTTTGGTTAAAGACCAGAAAAGTATAAAAAACAAAAAACAATTTGTTTACTTGGTTAAAGCAATTACAATGAAGTGAAGTGACACACATATTTTGGTATTTTATTACAAAATTTAACCATTTACACAAAAGAAATAAGAGAATGGAGACAATGACAATCTTGTGACCCTTTTTTTTTTATTAACTGCCTTAGATATCTCTGAAAATTGTTCTCCATTTATATTAAAAAAAATGAAAATAAATAAATTCGAAACGGATATAAAATGTGAAAGTTTTTCATTGCCTTTTTAACACCAAACAATGTCAATATAATGCCTTTCTTCACTTGTTGTGTATTTTAATGTCTCACCCACTCAATGCACATACACAGACACACACAGAAAAATATCTCAAAATGTAATAAAATAAAAATTAAAGTCACTTATTTTTTTTTTCTACTTTTTTCATGGATCACACATTGTATGAAAAAATTTTATGTATGTTCAAGTGTGTAAATAATATTTTTATTGGTGAAATGCTCAATTAACTTGAATGAATGAAGTGTGTGTTTGTGTGTGATGTTAAAAAGTTAAAATAAAGTCAAGAGTTGTGTATGGTTTATGATAAGAGTCCTTCATTTATATGATATTTTGTTGTTATTTTGTTGTGCTTTGTTATAATATAATCTATTGTACGTAGTATGATACACAAAAGGTCGTTTAAGTGTCAACCGTTTTTCAACCTTTTAACAAAAAATAATAAGAGCATTGTGTTATATTTTTTTTCTGTGCAGTTGTTTATTTTTTTCATTTTAAATCATTTATTCGTGTGAAATTTTATGTGAGACAACAAACGACAATTGCACGAGAAAAATAGCAATAAATGTCTTCAGGTGTACGTTTATTTAAAAGTTAAAATACAACAACTATGAAAAGAAAATGTCTTTGCTTTTTTCTAAAAACATTATGATATAAAAGAGAGAAAACAGAAAAAAAGATTGTTATTTGTTTGCATTGTCTTTTGATACACAATTGAAAAATCTGATGTTGTTAAAGTAAAAATATGAGAGGAAAATAAACAAAATCGTGGAAAAAAAATAACAATGACAAAAAAGAAAATTTTATAATAAAAACTATAAAAAATAAGTCTAAGGATAAGAACCTATTTGAGTGCAATCGAGTTTGTATTTTTCATTATTTCATTTTTAAGGTGAAATGTTTTTAAATGGGCTTCAATTGGCTGTGAATGCAGATTGAATTGACTTCTGCTTGATATTTCAAGCAGTGATCAGTCCTGAATATGTGATTTTCGTCTCTTCCAGCATTGGTGATCAAATGTCAACGCACATTAGATCCTTAATCATAGCAACCGACCTTTTATTTCAAATAAATCCAGCATTGTAACTTGAATTTTCAGTTTTTCACAATTTAAATTCCAGTTTGAGTTCAATAAACATTAAAAAATTTTAATTGCTCGCTCATTTGTCCTTTGTAATCAAAATAAATTTGTATTTAATCGAAATTTTACATTTCAGCATATACCTACACACACACACACACATACAAACATTTCCAATATTCAATTCAATTCAATTGTATTTTAATGCCGTTAATGAACTGTTTTATTAAAAGATTCCAATTAAAACCACAAAACTACATTTATACAGAAAATTGAAAATATAAAAATTGAAAAAGACATTTAAGTGTATAAATTAAAACATGAAATCACTGATTCAGATTTGATTTTTAACTAAAATCGTATTAAAATACCCTTTAAATATTTGAAAGTTATTTTTTTTTAATGTTACATTGCATGTAAATTAAATATCTAATATTAAATCAAGCATAATTGAATAATTCGACTGAATAAAAATGTATAAAAAACCCATTTTTTTTTGCTTTTTTCTGATGAAATTGATAACAATCAAATTTTCTTATCTTATTTTTCATTTCAGATCAAAAACTTACCTCAACCAATGTCTCTTGGTAACCGATGTCCGGCAACAAATTGCATCATATTGATCAGCGATCCATACAACAAGGATTATATAAAATGCTGTTGTTGTATCATTGAAAAATTCTGACATGATTGCCTCCATACCTGTGTTTGATACAAATAAAAGAAAAAAAAAGGAAAAAAAATTAATACAAAAAATTTATCGACAAAAAAATATAAAAAATAAAAATAAATAATAAAATTGAAGAAGAAAAACAAATTATGACCATAACAACTTATTTATCTTTTTTTTTTCTCGTGTTTAGTTTTTTTTTATTTTTGTTGTTTATTTTCTTCGAATTAAAATAAACAAACAAGATAATTCTGTACCGGAAAGATCTTTTAATGAGCGATTATCTCAAGCATCATTTTCTTATTAGGGGTTGTTAAGGTGAAAATAAAAAAAATAATATATTTATAAAATAACAGGAGCAGCAGAGTGTGAGATATTTTTATTTTTCCTTCTGATTTGTATCATTATGATGATTATTATTAAGTGGACGCGTGGGATTTTTTTCAAAAGTGAAACAAAAAAAATTTAATTCATTATTCTTAGTTTGATAAGCTTTTTTAATTAATTGATCAGCTATAAATAGCTTGAAATAATAACGAAGGTGGATAAATTTTATTCTATCAAATGAAAACTAATAGAAAACTGCACTTTTAAGCGAAAATTGGTCAAAGTCACATGTTTAAGGGGTGATACTGGTCATTTAGACCCCAATTTCAAGGAAAATTTCCTTCTTTTTTCATTTAAGAACGTAAAATTGATTGAATTAAAATCAATTTTTAAATTTATTGATGAATTAAAGTGATTTTTCTATGATAATGCAAGACAAAACACATTCAATGCATCATTTTCCCTATCATTTGAGGAAAATCTTAATAAACTGATACATAAAATTTTCATTGAAGCTCAACATCAGCTCAACGACACAAAAGACACAGATGAAGACTCACCGGATTTAATTTAAAATGAAAAAATATGAGATAAATTAACTGGCTTTTATGCTTTTACGATGATAATATTCAGAGAAAATACAACAACAACAAAAAATAGTATTCTTCCTGATGCATAAATAAATAATTTACTGTTAACTCTCTAAAAAAAATAATATGAGTGTAAAGGCAAATTTTTCAAAGGATGCATTTTATTGCCTTGTAAAAAAAATCATATACAAAAAAATATGAAATAAAAAGAGCTTAAGAGCGAAGACAAGCCACTGCAGTATTCGCGAGATATTATAAAGAGAGGTAAAGAAGGTAATCAACAACTCATGACGAAGACGACAACCATAATTTCTTTCTTTTCTCTTATTTTTTTTGTAAGTTTTACTGATATTAAAATGAAAAGCGAACTTTACAGTATTCATTTTGAATTAACAATTTATCATATCAACGTATCAATCAAGAATTTTCATTGACGTTGAAGTTTTTCTTTGAAAATCAGTTTAAATTTTTTTTAATAAGTATTGAAATTATAATTTTTTTCTTCGCTCCTTGTACTTTGTACATAACGTTACTCAAAAAACTTGAACTGAATAAAAATTATTAGTTAATTGTCAATATGATTTGGAACATTTGAACACCCACTTGAAATTAATTTATTTTCCAATAATTTTTATTAATTGAATGGTAAATCTTTGATGTGAATTTTTTTTTATTATTTAAATAAATATAATCAAATAAAAAAAATATGTAATATTTGTTCTTCTTTGAAAGCTTTTTATGAATCTGTATTTTTAAAAAATTCAGAATGAATTGGCAAAAATAAATGATATAAGAGGCTTAATTTTCATTTCTTAATGTAATGACTTTTATCATAAACTTTTTTGAATAATAATTTCATTATTTAAGCAAATTCCCTAAATGTCCTTGATGTTTATAGAAAGTGTTTCATCAGGGAGAGCGTGAGAGAGAAAGGAGAGAAAGCGAACAACAGCGTCATTCTGAGCAGTAAACACGAATTCTGAGCAGTAAAATAGTTGGACTCATAATTAGGAAAGAGAGAGAAAGAGACGTATTCATACTTATGAGAGAGAGGGAGAAAGAGAAAAAGAAAGAAGAAAGAGCGAACGACAGCTTCATGAATTGCACGCATCGTGAGCAGTAAAATAGACGGACTCAATATTATGAGAGAAAGAGACGGAGAGAGTGACACTTAAAAAAACACCAGCAACTCAGAGAGAGAGAAAAACAAGAGTAAGAGAGAGATTCAAAGAGAGAAATTTTTTTTAAAAGTGAGTCAAAGTATTGCTTTTAAAATGTTGAGGCCTCGTGTCTTGAACATTTTTACATGAGAAATATAGAGGTTGAAAAAGTCAGAATGGGAGACAAAAAAGAGATAAATATATTATAAGAGCGAGTCACAGAATAAATATACAGATATCATGGCTAGAACCAACAAAATGAGAGAGAGCTCAGCAATAAAAAGAGAGCAACAATCTTCAAATGAATAAATTCAAGTAAGATAGACCAAATTTAAATTTCAAAGGTCATCATAATCTCATATCCAAGCTATTTAAAGAAACTCAATTCCTAGAACCTGAATCATGTTCATATCACATTTTCAATACAAATTCACATAAAAATGTAAAATTAAACTGCATTACAAACTAAAAGCATAACTTTTGTCCATTGGGGCACATAATTTAGAAAAGAAAATCTTGAATGTCGTCATTTAATTTTATATAAATATCCAATTTCATTGAACTCTGAGATTATTATTGCACATAACGATGGTCGTTAGTAAGTTCATATATACACACACACACTTAAAATCTTCAAATCTTTCACTTTATATTACATTAACTCATAGTAATTGTTGCAAACACATTCCTTGTGATGGAATCTGATCCTTAAGCAATAATTTTCCTTTAAAATGAGAGAGAAAAAGATTTATATAAAAAATGAATCATGTTTAAGGTGTTGAATTTCACGAATAATATCGTTTATTGTCCAGAGAGTGAAATTAGTTTCTTTTTTTTTTGCTTCTTCTTTAACTTTAACGTCTATTCATGACAAATCGAATCACTGTGTATTATATTATTAGTACAAATGTGTATTTTTTCCGGATCACATCACAGAATTTACACTCACACTCATGAATATCAAACTAGATTCGCATGCATGATTTTCATTTTCACACTTTAACACAACTCATGATATATCGCAAATAATATGACTATGATAAATAGCGTAGTTAAAAGACATTCACACTGTGTGAGTGTGAGACTGTTGCATATCAAATTAAATTTACACCCCTATTATAAATTATGAATCTAATAAATTATTATTGGTCGTATGTGTGATGAAATTTATCGGATATATTTAAATTTTTTTTTGTGTTTTTCCATGTGAAACCCACTTCATTTTCTCATCGAGCTCTGATATTCTATCGAGATTTATTAATATGTATGTATTATTTTTCTTTTTTTTATTATTGTTATTATGCTATTATTATTATTAATATTATTATATAAAAGAATCAAATTTGTATATGAAAATATGTATTGTTATTATTTTTGTTATAGAAAATATATTGGATATTTGATATATTTTTGTGATATATTACCATGGATACTCTCTAACATTTTCAATTTTTATTCTTAGATTTTCTCTCTACTTCTCGTTTATTTTCTTCCATATTATTATTAATGTTATTGTTATTTGTGATCAATTTTTATTTTTTTCTAGGTATTTTGACAATATCTCAAATAAATAAATGTTTACACAAATAAAATTCAATAAACTTATAATAACTGTTTGTTACAACTCATTGCTTTTATGAAAAGTTTTTGGAAAATTACTTTGGTTTCAATCAATAGAAATGTATCGATAATGTGAAGAAAAATTCAATGAAAGAATTTAATAACATGACAAACAAGATTTTGCGGTTGAAAATTCGAAAAATTATTTCTGATGGTCAATTTTTGAAAATCCTGAAAGAATTCTGAAAAAAAATTTGAAAATCCCGAAGTAGAAATTTCGAAAACTGATTGTTGATGGCCAATTCTTGAAAATTTTTTAATATTTTTGTGAAAAATTTAAAAAAAGGAAAGCTAAAACAGATTTTGCGATAAAACTTTTGAAAAATGATTTCAAATGGTCAGATTTTGAAAATGTTGAAAAACTGCAAGAAGAATTTTGAACAATGATTGCTGTTTTTGAAATTTTAAAAACTTTTTCGATAAAAATTTCAAAGAGAGAAAATTTTAAAAAAGTTTTTAAAGTTCCAAGGGTTTTTGCGGTAGATGTTTCGAAAAATGATAGTTCTTGAAAATTTTTACAAGCAAATTTGAAAAAGTGTTTTTGAAATAGTCAATTATTGAAAATTTTTAATAGCTTTGGGGAAAGAATACGAAAAATGATTTCAGATGGTCGGTTTTGAATTTTTTTTTAAATTTTTGTGATAGAAATTTCAAAATTTCAGTTTTTTTTTATTTTTTCAGTAGAAATTTCAAAAAAGATAAAATTTTAAAAGTTTTTGCGATAAAATTTTTAAAAATGATCTGAAAATTTTGATGTTGGAAATTTGAAAAAGGATGAGAGTGAATTTTTTGAAAAGCTGTTTCAGAAGAAATTTTAAAAATCTTTTCTAATAGTCAGTTCTTTAAATTTTACAAAACATTTTGTTAAATTTTCAAAAAAGCTTTTTCAAAGGCCAATTTTCGAGAAATTTTAAATAGCTAAATTGAAAAAATGATTTCTGATGGTCAGTTGTAAAAATTTTAAAAAGCTTTTGAGGTAAAATTTCAAAAAATATTTTTCCATTGACAATTCTTCAAATTTTTCATAACCTTTGAACTCATTGAAATTCAATTTCTTGTTCTTATCAATTAAATTTAATGTCGAGATGCAAACCCATACATATAAGACATTTTACTGTTTCGATATCTTAATTTCCTTTAATTTTAGAGCACTTATCTAACACTATTAAATCTTATTTTTCATTTTATTAACCACATTTTAAGCTTTTTGCCAAAATAAACTATACAAATTGTACGTTTATTTTATATTTAAATTCGTAACAATAATAATGTAAAATAGGAAGTTGAGCCATTTTATGCAATTAATTCCTGTGTTATTGCAATTAAAAGTTATAAAGATAATTCCTCTTTTAAGCATTAAATCTGTTTCAATTTCATTTTATTTTATTATTATTTTAACTACTTTAAAATAACAATATCTTTTATGGTGGTAAAAAGGATGATGATAGATATGAATGAAAATAGACAGTAACAGTACAATTTTAAATACAGTCAGAGTCTGAAATTCAGACAATCAAAAGTTATAAAATTAAGTCAGGTATGTTATTTTATATTTATCTTTCAAGTTTTTTGTGTTAAAATGTTTGCTTGATTCAATTCATATTAATTTATTCGTTTTTTTTTAATTTTCCAATGACTCTGGCTCTGAATCTCTTGACCTTCAAACCAGAGTGTAACAAAATTTATCAATTTTTTTTTTATATTTCATTTTTAATGCAAATTGTGTCAAAATTAATTAAGATGTAATTTTTCAGCCACTTTTCATACAGAAATTTATCGTGAAAACCCATATTTTTCGAGTAAATTCATTTAAAGTAAGATGTCACTCCAATTTCAGGAGAACCTTTCATTATTTATTTATTTAAAACTTGACAATTTGTCTCTTTTTGTGTGGCTAATGAGGTGTATTGTTTATCAATTAAACATATCCAATGAATTTCACATGACGAAATCATGTGTGATAATTTTTAGCACACACACACATTGATATTTGAGAAAATGACATGAATACATAATTTTTGACATATTCGTTCATGATATTTTTCACTTTCAACTTCTTTTTCCATTTCATTTTAAAATACCTCTTTCATTTATTTATTTTTCTTGTCTCTATTCCATTAATTACTATCTTTGCTATCATCTCCTTTTATATATTTTTATCATCATCCCTGAAATCTTATTTTATACGCCTTATATTTATACAAAACAAACCACCTCTGTATTAATTATTATTATTATTATTATGATATACATGACGAAAATTTGATGAACCACAAATGATGATACCATTTTGTTACCTAATCAAATATAAAATTGTGTGTTCATATTTAACCATTTATAATTATTATTATAACAGATGAACAGAAAATTTTTGGTTGTTCTCTGTTGTGTTGACATTCAAAAAATTGATTGACATCGTACTCTCTTTTTGAGCAAAATTTCTAAATATTATTTTATTATAAATATTAATTTGTGGCCTGAAATGATTTGTGTTTAATTCAAATTATGCCAAAATTTATGTGTAACAATACTCAAACACATTTTTTTTGTTTTGGGGGAACAAATTAGAGGGAGGTGAGGAGAATTTTTGGCATAAATAATATTAAAACATGGAAAAAAAATTTTTGATTTATTTTAATGGAAAACAATATTTAATTGTTCAGAAATTAGAGGGAAAATAACATCCAATTATGATGGTTGATAATTAGCTTAAACAAAATTAATTTGAAATTTATCGTAAATTGTAGGTATTTAGTTAAAAATGTGGTATTATAAGACATTTTTATGAATAAAAAGAAGATTATTTGAAGAAAAAACGAAAAAAATTGAAATTATTGAATTTCAAGGCACTAAAAATAAAAGAGAAATGGAGAGAACGGTTGGGCTTTTCATGACACCCCTAGAAAAAGTTTCAACAGGCTTCCTGACACACCCTTGTTGTAGATAATTGATTCGACAAAAGTGCTGCAAGAGAATCGAAGCAGTTGTCCTCACGTCTGAGAGCAATCAACATCCAATTTCTCAACCACCTAGAACTAAGTCACTGAGGATATGATATCGCACATTGAATATCAATATAGCTCATTAAAACTTCCATTCATCGGTCATTAAAATGACCTTTAATTAAATTGCTTATTTGACATATCACATCTCACACAACAGAATTAATTAGCATTCCTTTCAAACACCAACAAAAATTTCAAAACAATACATTTGTACATTTCACCCACCTGTCTTTAATTTAATTGCCAAGTCCAATTACCACGTCTGTGTGCGTGATTATTATTACTTTGGGTTATTATTGTGACAATGTCTCTTTAAATGACAATGTAAAACTAATATAATGCATCTTCATACAATTCATTCACGTATGTAACTTACATGTCAATAATTTAATTTATTAATTTAAATTGGAAATTAAGATAATAAAGAGATGACACACGTAATGTGCCACAATTAAAATAAATATTTTTTATTTTAAATTAAATATTCACATGCACTCGTTTAAAGTTCTTATCACCATTACTTTTAAAGTAAAATCCTTTTAATTTCATTAAAATATGATCAAAAACGATCATAAAAATGCATTTTGTTTTAACTTTTATCTCTTTTTCATCGCAAAAAAAATCCAAACAATAAATGGTCGTTATTAAAAATTACTTCACCATTTTTATTAATCCGATTAAAGTATTGAATTGAGTACACGTAAATGGGATTGATGGTTGAACGCCTACTTTTAATATAAAATAAAAGGTTTTTCCACAACAAAACAAAAAAAATATGATCAAACAATTTTAAATTCAATCAGCAATTAATTTATGCCTGAGCAAAATGTACATTTAATGAAAAGTTACAAACAATAGTAATGTTCATTGTTGTAAAAAAAAAGTAATTATCCTTAATTTAGCTGGTGGCAACAACAAAATCACATTTATGTCACACATTTTTAGATGAATGACACTTAAAGAGACATTTTTGGCTGTTGGGCAAATTTAAGATCAAATATTGTACTAATCACTTTTATTTAAGTTAATTATGCACGGAAAAATTTTAGATTTTAGATAAAGATGTCTGGAAAAGTTAATTTTATTTTCAATTATTTAAAAGTGCGTTCTCCTTTGATTTGAAAAAAAAAATCCGAGTATAGTGGCACTCACACTATCCGTCTGTGTCAAAATCAAAATGGCCGACTTTCTAAAAAGGACGAATCATCTAAAGACGGATACAAAACGCGAGTCGTTATACAAACATGGATCACAAAAAACCATAGATTTTGAATAATTGACATTTTAAATGTCATGATATCAATTTTTCGTTCGGTATCATAGTTCATTACTCCTTATAGGAGAAATTTTCCATCTTAAAAGCTGCGCTCGTGGATATTGTACACAAACGCTCTTTAATTTTTTTCTCATCAAAAATGTACTTACCAACTAAAGCCAATATAACGGTGAGCAAAGGTGCTGCAGGAAATCTTACGGACACGTTCATTTCCAACATGCTTAGTAAGTCAACTGAAAGTAAAATTAAAAATAAAAACATTTAATTTAAGTTATGACAAAAATTTCCATTTTTCATACAACGACTAGGATTTCATTGACACAAAATAAGCCCAAAACCATTTAAAATTCCCTAAAATAATTCTCAAAGCTCTCATTGTTGAATTTTATTTTAATTTTTTTTTTTTTTAAATTGAATTTCAAATAATACTCCCAATTAAACACAAACAATTAATTGTCATAATTTAATATAATTACTCAAAGCAGAATCTTTTTTGTCCATCATAATAACTTATCTTTTCAAAGAGAGAATTACTATTTTTTGTCAAATTACAAATGATTTTAATATGTCTATTAAATTTAAATTTACAGAAAAAGAAAAGATTATTTTTATTATTCAAATTGAGAATTGAAAGTAAAATTAAAAAAAAAAAAAACAACACACACAGAGAGAAAATTGTGTTTTAAATGGAAGTTAAGACTTCTTTACAAAAATGACTAATGTCCTCTTAATTGGCTTTGATTAATAAGGAAATTTTACTTTTGAAACATTTCATAAAAGGAATAAAAGTGACAACTTTGATTTGAAATGCAATTAGTAATAAAAACTAAACAGACCGAAAATATTTTTTTTTGAATTAAGTGAATTTTCAAGTTTAAATACGCTTCATGGTACATTTGGTCTGTGCGTCCGCCTATTAATTTAAATCAGGAAGAAGAGAAGAGAAAGCACCAGGATGCGAGAGAGAGAGAGAGGTGAACGAGATAAAAATACAGATAAAAGAGAATCAGGCTCAAAACATGCGAGAGAGAGACGTCAATGAGAAAAATACAGAAAAGAGAGAGTCAGGCTGAATACATGCGAGAGAGAAAGAGAGTGAAAAAATTGACAGTGAGAGAAAAAAAAGAAAAATTTAAATTCTGTAAATGCACTCCCATAACAATATTGAAAATTCAATTTCCTTAATTTAAATCGCCTCGTAGAATGAAAAACAAATTCAAAAGTTTAGTGAAGTGTGATTGCACAAATGCAAGAAACGAGCTAATTATGATTTGATGTAGGTTTATCACTCTCATAACAAAACAAATAAAAAAACTGTAGTAATATCAATTATAATTCACGCTAATTGCATCGTTAGTTTTAGAAAAGTTTATTGTATCTTGTTTGTAATTATTTTGTTTAATTCATTTTTTTTTGTTCATATTGACAAGAGCAAATGGTAACGGTAACTTTTATTTTAAAACAAAAAATTAATGTAAGAGGAAAAAATTTATAATTGTTTAACGAAACAAATCAGACGCACATACAACAGATGCTGCAATTAAAAATTACTTTTGTTGAGACGAGGAATTTGTTAAGATTTTTTTTAATCGTGTGATTTGATGGAAACGCCTGGTCATTTGTAAAAAATTACATACATCGTTATTGAATATTTTAAGTTATGTGTATAAAAATTTGTTATGGCTATCGATGTTTATAAAAAACATTTTGTTCAATATCATTTTTAAGTCATCTATTTTTGTTGAAATTTTATTAAAAAAATATCATAATTCACTTCAGAAAAAAAAATGAATGAAAAAAAATAATATACAAAAATATGAAGCACTTACCTATGAAAACAAATATTTGATGATGTGAGTAGCGAAGTAGCATTGAAATTGATATTGTCTGAAATAGAAAAAATATTATTTTCTTTTATTTTATTTTTACTAAATAAAAAAATGAAAACTTACGAATAGTATCATGATCAGAAATGCAGCTGGATATGAGCCACGAGCCATCCACCACATTGATACAAAGCGAAAATGTTCACCAGTAATTACATTCCTGAAATTCATTAATTTTTGTATCATTAACTGATTTTATTTTTAAATTTCATTAATTTTTACCTTAAATATCCCTTATTATCTTCCTGTTCCGCCAAAACCTTTACAGAAGCCATCAATAAATCGTCATATCCTAAGAATTCGTGCAAAATAAATCGACTTATCGCATCACCAAAACACTTATCCGCATGTGGATCCAAGGTCACAACATGCACCGGTATATTGAGACGTTGTCGTGTCGCTGCCGATAATCTTAGAAATCCATATTCCAAAGAGTATTCAACGACATACTGATCTTCGGACCACACTGCATTTGCAAGTTTCTCTATTTCAGGTACTTTTGACTTTAAATTTGTATCTGAATCGTATTTCTCTTCAAATTTTATACTACGTTCAAGTGACTCATTTTTATAAATTGTTGTGATTTCTTCGGTATCGTTATCTACCTCATTAGTCACATTAGTGAAAAATGGATTTTGTAATTTGTTTGTTGTTGAATCATGGGAAAATTCTGTGCTTTCAATTGAATTTACAGATTGATTTTCCTCTCTTTGCACAAAAGTTGTTGCAAAAATTTCATCTGAAACACTCTTGTTTGCCTTAATTTCTATTTTAGAGTCATCATCATCTTCATTTCCATCTTCTGACCCATCTGGATTTTGTCGGTATGCTACTTGTTCATGTGGTAATGTCGTTGATGGATCAATGCTAACTAAACCCCCTTTATTACTATTTCGTAATAGGGTCAACTCCGGTTCAATCGTCGTAGGGTCTTTATTTGGTTTGGAACTTTGACTATTTCTCAAAATCTCAACTCTGAGTATGCCATCACGTGGCCAATCGTTTTTTATGTGATCTAAGCAAGTGGCGGGAGTTTGTGAAAATGTGATGTGTATGTAGACAAGAATGAAAAATGCTCCAACTGCTTTCAGGAGCATGATGAGCTCAATTGCACGTCGAACGGGTCTGAAATTTGAATAAGTAATTTAATAGATCATTTTCAAGGAATATTGAAATGTCACTTACTTTGGAACTAAACGAGCATATTGTAAAGCTGTTTTGAAAAATAGTGCATGAAAGAGACGATCTCTGACATTCATCAAGGGATTCTGAAATACAAACAATCAAAAGTTCTCACTTGTGATGATAAGTAAAAATCAAAACAATACCTGATTCGGTCGATTTCTATTAATATTAATTAGCGGTACTCCAGGTTGTGGATTATTTTCAGGATTTACTCCTTGAGGCATAGCATTCATTGGATCAGCCATATTATTAGTTGTAAGATTCCTACGATACTTCAAAATATGCTATGGAAAAATTTCAAGGCCTTTCAAGTTAATTTTTGTATTTTGTGTTCAATTTCCCTTGTAGTCTATCAAAGAGTTGTTTATTTTTTGTTAAATTGATTATAAATTCTACCTATTGCATATTAATGTAACAACTTCGTGCATTATCAGTTACTTCTGTGTTGACGTAGTTTTTTTATACTTTTAATTTTTATAATTACATGAATGTGTGTGCTACGATAAAAAAAAATGAATTAAATGAAAAAAATTACCAAATTTTAATGTGTGATTTTAAGGTAATGACAAAAATAGAACTATCCAAAAATAGTGAATTTTTAGCAGAAGAGAAATATGCTTGTTTAAATGTATTCAATTTTAATTGCATTGCTAAACCTACTTGATTTTCCTCAATTATTATTAATTTTTTTCTTCTTTTTTTCACGATATTTAAGTAATCACTCAATAGGTGATTTGTCATCCAATATTTTGAGCCTTAATTGAAAACAAGCGCAAAATATTTCATACCGAGACTTTTAATTGTAAGGATCTTGTCCAATTATTGTTTATTGAGATCAAAATCTTCCTGAATTCAAGTGCCAATGTAAAAATTTTGATATTTTTAAATATTTATGAAATTTTTGATTTGTTTTGATGGAATTGGTCAAGCACGAGTCGATTTGAGCCAACTTTTTGACAGCTGACTTTTTGTAAACAAACTTGACATTTTAGCGTTTCTGTCAAAATTCACACCAGAAATTGTGGATTAAATACTCTTTTGGGCTCGTTTCAATGGAGATTTTCTATAAAAATTTGAGGCAATTTGGATAAACTCACTGAGCTAGTAATGTAAAATGCACTTTTGATTTTTTTCGCTATAACGGTTTTGCATTTTCATTTTATTTTGATTTAAATCCAAAATATCAGAGAGATAAAAATAAATGTTCAATATAATTTAATTAAATTACTGATCATAAATACATAGAATTATGGCATTAATTCCAATAGAATTTGATTGGCAGAAAGAATTTGAAAATGTAGATCGACTCTCAATTGAAATCGTGTCTCAAATTCAAGAACGCAATAAGGAAGTTCCAACTTCCGAGAAACACAACCATATTTCAGCCGGAATTCGTGTTCGTCTGAATCAATTCACGAGAGAAGTCAAAGAATTAAAGAAGAAACTTGCTGAAGTTCGGCATGATCTCACGTTGGATGAACTTGAAAGGAGAAATAGACTGATTGAAAAGCTGGAATCTAAATACATTCAATTAAATAATGAATTTTCAAGCATAAATGGTGATACAATTCGTCAGAGAGAGGAATTACTTAATGCAGGAAGTAGTGGCTCGTATTGGCAAACAGATCATGATGATGATGAACCAATCACGGGTCGAGGCGATCGAGAAGCACTTTTGAAAAATGTGACTGTACAGAAGATAAAAGAACAAAACGCTCGAGTGCTGAAAGAGCAAGATGAGGGTCTTGAAAGTTTATCGAAAATTATTTCAAGGCAAAAAGATATCGCGACACGCATTTATGATGAAGTTGAAAATCAAAATGGTAATTTAATAGGGTTCCTTATCTAATAAAATTCTTATTTCATTATTTTTCAATGATTTTAGATCTATTAGATGGAATAGGAAATGATATGGATCGAGTGGATGTTCGAATGGCCGCCGAAACAAGACATATCACTCAAATTGTTCGACGTCCATCCCTTTGTGGATATTATTTGCTTGTGTGTCTCCTTCTTCTTGCTTTAGTTTTAGTCATTTGGTTAAAATAATACCGAACTTTCAGACCAAAAACCTACTTTTATATTTACTCAACCATTTGAATTATCATACAATTATTAAATATTTTGTATAAAAAAGTTGACTTATAAAAAAAAATATATATTCAGGTATTTTCCAGGCATTTTTCTTTGTGACATGAAGGCTTCACTATTTTTAAAATAATTTGAAAATCAATCATTTAAACATAATCTTTTTTATTTAATTTAATTTTTCTTTTTTTTTCAACACTAGACTCGTCCTTTTTTATACGGTTTTCATTTATACAGTTTGTCAAGCATTGGACACAGAATTAACTGTTTCTTCTTTTTTAATGGAGGATGAAAGAATTAGTTACTTAATTTAATTGGTTTACGCGTGGTACATTTGCTAAATTTCCGACAGCTCCAACTGACACTTTTTGTCCAGCTAATTTACGAGCAACAGACTTGACATCTGATGCACTGATAGAGTCGATCGCACTGCATGTGGCATCTAATCCTTGAACTGAACCAACAATTGCAGCTTGTTGTCCTAACACATCAACTAAACCAGCTTCTGTTTCAAGGGCATATGCAACAGCAGCTTTAAGTGATTCTTTTCCACGTTTGACATCGTCATCAGATACTGATCCGGATTTAAGAGCTTTGACACCAGCTTCAACGGCCTGGAAAACAATAAAATTTAAGATTTTTATAAAATTTTAAATACACTTAAATAAAATTTTACCTTGCCAACGGCTTTAGCTTCACCAGAAACAACAAATCCAAATAATCCAGTATCAGAATAGCATGCATTCAATGTCTTGGCTGTTGCACCATCACCAATTTGTTTTGTGAGTGCTCCATTGTCAGCACCACGTTTGGTGTATGGACCAACACCAGCAGCATATTGCAAAACAGCATGAGCCAAAGCATCTTTTTGGTCTTTCCAGCCAGCACCTTGTGTAGCTACAGCAACGCTAGCAGAGCGTCCTCCTTTATCCCAACGAATTTCACTTGGACCAACATAAGTTGTTGTGCCTTCTGGTCCAGCGCCGGTATCTAATCCCAAGCTTTGGGCATATCCAACAAGGATTTGATGATCAATACCAACACCCACAACAGCACAACGATTAGCTGTGCATGTAGATGAAAAGTAGTGTTGTAATGTCTCACTTGACAATTTGCCAGCATTGTGTTTTGGACAGAAAATTGAATTTCCCAAACCACCAGCAAATGAGGCTTCATGCACAAGTTCAATGGCTTTTACACAATCGGTAACACGTTTAATGTCTTCCTTGACACGATACGCATTATCTCCAAGTTCCCATGGTTTGAAGACTTGGCCAGTGACAGCTGCTTCGAGGAATTTCAAACCTGTTTCAAGCTTGTCACGAGTAACTTCAACATTGTATGCAACAACTTCACGATCAGTGGTGCAACTCAAGTTACCACCAACTTCTTGCAAGTTACGAGTGATTGCAAATCCAGTTGCATTTTTGGTTGATAAACCTGCGGCAATTCGTAACAAATGACTGGCTCCCAATGTTTCGGGGGTTTCGTTACGGGATCCAGCTCTACAATTAAAATCAAATCATAATTCAAATTAATTTTACATTTATAATAATAAAACTCACCTAAATACAATTGATATTCTGGATACTGGTGAGTTAGATTCACATGAAGCAACTACAAGTTTACTTGGAAGTGTTGTAGTTTTAAGTTCACCTGATTTCCGAGCAACTTGAGATTGAGCTGGAGCGGCCGATGCAAAACCACGTTTCTATTGAAAATAAAGAGAAATATCAAAATATTACATCAGTTTTAAATGTAAATCAAGAAAAAATAGTTTACGTAACACCTGACATTTAGTGTAAGATTTTTCTTATAAAATTGTTTTAAATGTTTTGAGCTTAATTTTCATTTCGTTTGAAGAGTATTTCAAATTATTTACCGTTAAATGTCTCAAAAGTGGAGTTTTACTAGCATTGCAGGCCATTTTTCTTCTGTTATTTTAGGAAAATGTTAAAATTTTAGATGGTTTTGCTCAATTGCAATCAAACCTGAAGAAAAGACTTGACACTTTGCAATACAGACGTGAGAGTCGTTGATTGTAAGCGGTTTCAGTTTTTTATGAACTGAGGGAATCAATGAAGGTCATCTTTTACAAAATTCTTCAATTTTCACGATTTTACAAAATTCAATGGGTTTTACACAATATTTTAAATTTCCTATGTATTATTGTATGAGAAAATTTCAAAGATCAAAATGAAATCTATCCTTTTGACATAACTAGTAAAAATTTTCAGACAGACAGACGACAATCAATGGAACTTTATCCCAAAAAATCTGCTCAACTGAAAGCCACTAATTCAAATCATCACCCACCCACTGACAGCTCAATCACAAAGTGAAAAAAATAAATAGATCGACAACAGTAAAATTTTGAAGCTCCCCAAGTTAAATTTCAAAATAATTGAATAAAATCAATTTATAATTATTATAAATGTGTATGGAACACAATTAAAATTTCAAATTACCATTAAAAAGTGTTAATTTTATTGTAAGAACTATAAAAAACAATAAAAATGGCATCATTATTGAATCAATTAAATTCAACATTAAATCCATTTAGCACGGTGATTGGACAAAAAATTGGTATGTTGATGAAAAAAAAATGTTTTTTCACTTTTTCTCAATATCTCATAACTGTTAATTGAATTAAAGTGAAGACATTAATCGAAATGACATATAAATTTTGTGTTTATGTCGTCAATTTTTAATTTGACTTAATTTTAATGATGAATCATTGTTTTAATGTACATGTAAAAAAAAATAAAGTAATAATCAGAACAGAGAGCGGTCTGTGTGTGAGTTTGTATGAAGAATGCGATATGAAAGGGGTTGGGACGTAAAGATTACTTTTGTTTTTTTACACTGTTTTGTGGTTTGCACTGTTTTTCTTAATTGCCTCAATCTCACATTAAATGAAAAATAAACACACCATATTTTTACACTTTGTTCCAATTTGACAAGGTGTTGACTCCTCTGACTGATAAGCGTATAAAAGGCAAATGATGATTAAAGTCAAATAAATTAGTCAAGATAATAGACAACATCGAAAAATATAAAATGGATAAGATAAGATTCGAATTGTGATGTTAACATATGTCTTAGATCCCGTTCCATCATATTGCAATTTTTTTTCACGATCAGATGAAAATTAAAACAAATAAAATTTCATTGTTTATATATTGAAAATTTGTGATGATGACTATTTAGTGCACACGATGTTTACTTTAACGCTCTAGTTGATGGTGTCATAACGATTATTGTTATTATTTTACATGTTTTTATTCACTGTTTAATACGATTTTTATTGACTTGACTGAATTTTCTTTGAATTATTCATGTGGTTGGTTATTTTGTAAGTTAATATGTCTGGGGTTTGAGACAAGGTGAAAAAATTTCATTTGATATTTTTTTTTTATGTATTTTTCTTAGAGTATGCATAGAAAAGGAAATAAGTGCTAATCTAATTATGATTTTTTTTCATTTCTAGAACAAGCAACTGATGCAAACTTACCATCAGAAGATTGGGCACTAAATATGGAAATATGTGATTTTATAAATGAGTCATCGGATGTTGCCAAAGATGCTGTCAAAGCCATAAGAAAGCGTCTTAATCAGAATGCTGGAAAAAATTATACTGTAATCAAATACACGTTGACCGTATTGGAAACTTGTGTGAAAAATTGTGAAAAACCATTTCATGTGTTGGTTTGCAACAAAGAATTCGTAAATGATTTAGTGAAGTTAATTGGACCCAAGAATGGTCCTCCCGGTGATGTTCAAGATAAAGTATTGAGCTTAATACAAATTTGGGCAGACGCATTTAGATCACAACCTGAATTGAAAGGTGTGGTTGAGGTTTATGAGGAACTACGAAGTAAGGGAATTGAATTTCCACCAACTGATTTGGATTCATTGGCACCTATTTTTACACCACAACGGGTATGAAATTAATTTTTTGTATGTCATGAACATTTTTTTCAAATTTTTATTTTAGAGTGTTCCTGAATCTGATACACATAGTCGACCATCAAGTTCACCATCAAATCATCCTCCGCAACAACAACTCCAACTTCAACATCCACCATCACCAGCCATGCACGTAGCAACGTCATCTCCAGGTCATGTCACTCCCGAACAACTTGTTAAACTGCAAACTGAATTAGAAATTGTTCAAGTTAATCTGACAATTTTCTCTGAAATGCTGGCCGAGCTAAAACCAGGTCAAGAAGACCCGTCGGAATACCAACTTTTAACAGAACTGGCATCTACATGCAAGGAAATGCGTGGACGCATTGTCGAACTGATTGGAAAAGTGAATAATGATGAAATAACGGCCGAACTATTGCGACTTAATGATGAATTGAATAATGCATTTTTAATTTATGCGCGTTATGAGAAAAATCGTGATCCAAAGGCTGTACAAGCACCATCAGCAATTTTGGGTGCAGCATTGGGTGTTGGACCAAATTCAGCTGGCCAAAAAGAACTTATTGATTTGAGTGGTGGAAGTGAATCAACTGGAGCATCTGGGGGACGAACTGATCTAACATCACAACTATCAGGTTTGTCAATGGGAACTGCTTCATCACAACTGTCAAAATTGAGTAGTGTTCAAGCCCAGTCGGGACCTAAAGATGAATTTGACTTATTGGCTCAATCTAGGAAGGGCTCAACAGATGCTGCATCAAAACCTGTTACTTCCGGGGGTTCAACTGCAGTGGGATCACTTAAAGACAATGAAATAGACGAAATGGAAGCATGGCTTGGAAAATCAGGTCCTACTTCAGTAATGGATCCTGAAGGACCAGAAGAAAGCTTAACAAGCACAGAATTTGATAAATTTTTAGCCGAACGAGCAGCTGGTAAGTTTTAATTAATATTTTAACACTAACGTTTCAAATCATCAAATTAAATTTTCTTACAGCTGCTGAAAACTTGCCTAATGTAAGCAACGGCTCGTCCGGAACTCCAAGAAAAAAGAAAGAAAAAGAGCCTGATTTACTGTCATAAAAAAAGAAATAATTTAAATGCTTATGATATGTACTGAATTATTATGATTTTAAAGGTGATTTTCCTTGAAATGAAAAAGGAAATTTAATCGCAAATGAGAAATTTTATTGGTGTAATTTACAATTTGATCTAAGACATTTAAAAAAACATTTAATTTAGACAATTAAGCCAAGTCAAAACCAGATAAATATGTATGTAAATTTATTTAAAAGTGCTTTTATCGTTGTTTTTATTTTAATTTTTATAGAAAAAAAAATAAATAACAAATTAATATATTTTATTATACAAAGTCCCTGAACAGCGACAAAAGCTTTTACCATATTGTTTTAAAAAAAAAGTTGTATTTATTTTTATTAAAAAAACATTTTAAACTAAATGAAAAATATTATATTTGTATTAAAATGTTCCACCTAACTAAATGTTTAAATTCATGCCCTTCCCCTTAAAAAAAACCAAATTTTTAGGCCAAATTTCATATAAAAATTTAATCAGCTGCTAAAATTGCATGCCAAAAAAGAACAAAATACCAAAATTATTTTTTTGCCTCAAAATATATTAAAAAAAAAACACTTAATAAATCTTAGCTTTCAGCAGCTCTTTTCTTATCTCATACTGTAAACTTATAATAAAAATAATATCAAATTAAATTTAAATATGACACCGATATATCCATAAAATAATAAAGTCAAACCGAAGTAAAATGTTAAGGGGTTGTAGATAATAATGTCATACACATAAAAATAAAGTGAAATTTTAATAACTATTTCAACATAATAAAATTAAAAAAAATAACAAATAAAAGATTATAACTGATAATTTATGCTAGTTCAAAATAATTAAAAAAAATATTGATAATTAATTAAGGATTAAAATGAAATGATGATAAAAAAACATTTATATAGAAAAATATTTCAAAGAATAAAAGTAAATTAAACTATATGCACTAAAAGTGGGATTTTACTCTCTTTTTTAAACTAAAGGCACCAAAAATCATCAAATTTATTCGAATCGGAATCAAAAAGATCTTTGCAGGATTTGATATCAATGTGTGTATCGAGGATCTGTAGAGTTATACGATGACATTTAAAATCGAGGTTTTAAATATTTATTTTTTATTTTCATATTTAAAATTTCTTAGAAATAAATCAAGAAAAATTACTTTCTTTTTTGAAATTTTCGGTTAACAGGTTTTTGCTTCACAAAACCTTTCCCATCAAATGTCTTGCCTTTTGTGATTTTGCCTGATTTGAATTTGGCAGCTAATTTTTTTCCACCCTTTTTATTTGCCTGGAATTTATTTTTTGCTCCTGATTGTTTTCCTTTTTCAAAGGATTTTTTGCTTCCATTAGGTTTTTTGCCATAGAAATCTTTCATTTTGGATGCTTCCCATGCTAATTGTTTCAATGATGACTTATCTTTATTGAAAATTTCACCCAATGTTCCGTGATCTTTGCCGCTAGTTTTTCCTGTTTGTTCTAACATCTCCGAGAAATCATCAGCTGCTGCAAATAATGACTCCGAGTTCGCTTTTTTCAATTTTTTACTGAATTCCTTGTCAGACATTTGTTTCCGTTTTTTGCCGGTACTTTCACTATCATCACTTTCATTTTCATCTCCTGAGAATGTCAGTACTGAAGCATCATCATCGTCATCGTCACTTCCACCCAGCTCATCTTCGTCAAATGAAACTGAACCAGCATCACTATCGATTTCCAATTCATTATCCAACTCCTCGTCACTTCCTCCTTCTTCTCCATCATCATCCCATTGATCATCGTCACTGTCCTCCTCATCACTCTCATCTTTCTTCGACTTTTTCTTATCTTTTGATTTTGTTTCTTTATTACCCTTTTCTAATTTATTTCCCAGTTCTTGCATGTAATCAATTTTTTCGTCATCACTATCCAT
Source organism: Culicoides sonorensis (assembly GCA_900002565.1). Lineage (NCBI taxonomy): Eukaryota > Metazoa > Arthropoda > Insecta > Diptera > Ceratopogonidae > Culicoides > Culicoides sonorensis. The sequence continues at coordinate 170,711 of LN483477.1, read as the reverse complement.
CGCACCAGACGCACCCAGGCTATCAAGGTAATCATTGAACTCATCATCAGACACGGATTCAACGTCAGAGGCAAGTGATTCAGCATCGTCTTGTTCCTGTTCTTCAAGTTTTGCTTCGATTTTTTGTTTCTTTTCACGTTTCTTTTGCAGGAATCTGAGAAAATTAGTGAAATTTAATTTAATTTTAATTAAATTTCAAGTGAAAAAAAAAATTCTTACTCAAAAATGAATCTCTCTTCTTCAGTGCAATTCTGTTTGGTTAAATTGTGAACAGAAATACCACGTGATCCTTGTGGTTTGTATTGAGATTTGTAAATTAACGTGTTTTTATGTGCCTCCTTTTTATCAGTTTTAGGGTTTTTGAATGAAAACCTGTCTAAAAATGTTGATAGTGCGAAATCTTTCAATGGATCTCCGTAATATGTCAGGTTTTTATCTGTAATGAATTTTTTTCAATCATTTGAATTGTAATTAAATTTTAGTAAAAGAACTTACGATTAATAACTTGTTCCGTTATTTTTTGAACAGATGGATGAAAATGGTTCAAAAGTTGAATCAACTCATATTTCCTTGTGAACTGAGCACCCGCATACTTGGGATCCCTTTTATTAGGATCATACTTCGTTGGATTTCGTGTTGACTCGTCTTTTATCGGTTTAGTTCCATTTTCTTTCACTTCGTTTTTGGCATGCACCCAACTACTAGAATTTTCTTTTTTCTTTTGACTTTCTTTAAGTTTTTTTTTATTTTTTTCACCATTTTTCGATTCTTCCAATGTGGCATCTTGATATGTTTCCTCGTCATCACTATCATCATCATTGAATTTTTCTAATTGTTTTTCTAAACTTTCCTGGACTTCTGGCTCCAATTCAACTTGTTCCCCATCTTTGAGAAGTGGAGCTCGTGCTTTGAGGATTTTATTTGTGACAATAAGGGCACCACAAATTTTCGATGGCGGAAATGACAAAGCAGCTTGTAAAAGTCTTTTTAGAAATGCTTGAGCCCGTTGAACATTTTTATCATTTTGGACAGCTCGATGAAAGAGATGGAAAAATAAATTGATGACCTTATTTCCAGCTAAAATTAAATTTGGATCAAGGATTTTCCTATATAGTGCTGAATAAAACCTGTCCTGATTTGAAATATTTTGATGCATCGCCACTTCCAAGAGGACACTCAAAGTTTGTAGTGAGGTCCCGATTTCAGCCATGTTTATTAAGCGATACATCGTTACAAGTGTATCTTCAGGGATGACAGCATCCGATCCCAATCGATCCATGGCTGTTCGTAAACAGAGGAGAATTAATTTCATCATTTTATGGTCAATCAATCCCTTTTCAATTGTGATCTTGAACAACGAGAAACAGATTTTTAATAAACGATTTGCTGCACTATTCGTTGAATATCGTGCGAGGCATGTCAAGAAACTCAATGTAAAATGTTGAGCCGACTCGGAAATGTTGTCGCGAAATAAGACCTTCTCCGCTTCAATAATCATGACTTCAACCATGTTCGGATGTTGGTTAAGAACTTCCATCAAACGATATGAAGCTGTAGACGCAATACTTGGCATTGGGTCTCCCAATTTATTCACGAGAATATTTAACAGGAGAGCCTCCTTCTCAGGACCATGTGCTAACAATCGTGAAGCTACTCGAATTCCAACCCTCTTATTCATTTCATTCCCTTTAATGAGTTGTTCTTTTAAATTTTGTAAAAAACTCATGTAATAATCTCGTATTTTTTCCTCAAAATACCAAAACGCATAAATTTTTGACCGTTCCTCATCATTCAATTTATCATCATTTTTGACTTTCTTCCAGTCATTACCTCTCTGAATCAGAGACATCAATTTCCGTGTTTTCGGAATAAGTGAATTCATAAAAAGTTTTGAGAGGACTTCAACAACTTCCGGACTCGATTTATTTGTAACTTTAGTTTGGCCAATCAGGGTTTCAAGGGCAGCCAGATTTGATAATGGATTTGTTTGCACAAGTAAAGCACCTGAATTGGCCTTATCACGGGCAGTACCTTGATGCAATGCCGTTTCTAACCATTTACTATCACTAGGATTATTTTTCTTTGCAAGTTCCGACTCATGATCAAAGGAATTCTGACATTTCTTTACAATTTCTGTTTGTTCACTGTCTTTCAATTCTTTTACATCTTCTAATGTGTTGTAGTTTGGATACTAAAAGTAAAAAATTATCTTTATCAAGGGACTTGAATAAAAATAATTCCTAGAAAAGGGCCTTACGTGTTCAAACCAACGTTTTTCAAGATTCTGTACATCGATATCAACGTTTTGATTGTGATGACCACCGTTTTTCTTCTGTTTATATGATTTGAAAGCGGGTTTCTCTTGATTCTTCACTGATTTTACCTTTTTCTCGGACCCATCATCGTCGAAATATATTTTTCCCATTTTAATCTTTTTTAATTTACTCTAAATGCAATAAAAATCTAAGAACTTTTTCAAAAATAAATGTAAATAAACACACGTGAAGTTACGGGTTTGCAATTTTCTGGGTTTTCACACAAATCGGGTAAAATGTTTGTTTTGGTTCGACTCCCATTTCCGGTTTTTTGAAGTGCAAACCCTGATTTGACTTACAGTTCATTTCAAAATAAAAAAATTGTAAACAAACCAAAAATGGAGAATGAAATGGTAAATTCAATGCAAGAATCTGAACTAGAATCAATAGAATGTTTCCAAAATTACACAGCAGCCGAAGTGTTTGTTCAAGGCTTAGCAGGTATGGTCAACTTTTCGGACAGTGAGGTCATGATAAGGGCACAGAAACAAATGTATGTAAAATTTATCGATTTTTCATTTGAAATTATTTGGAATTCAAATTTTTGTTTCGCTTTAGGTTGCAACGCTTTGAAAAGACAAATGAAATGCTAGTTAATTGTAACGCCTTAAGCACATCACGCCTGAAAATTGCTCAAGAAGAATATAAGAAAATGACCAAATTACTGTTAGAAATGAAAAAAGACTTGGATTATGTGTTTATGAAAATTAGGAAAATTAAAGGGAAACTCAACACACAATATCCGACGGCATTCACTCTGGCCGAGGCAAAATGTAAAACTCAAATTTTAGATGAAAATGAAGAAGACGAGGAAGTGCTCGAAGTACAAATTACAGAAGAAGATCCAAGAGATGTACCAAAATCAACTGAAAAGAAACAATCACAAGAAATCCAGTATGTGACTCTTGAAAGCAACAAAACAGATTCAAGTGAATAAATTTCGACCAATTATGCTGCATGACTTTATGGAATTGAATTAATTTGCAATAAATTATCGCTTGACACTTTTTTTAAATGTGATATTAAAATCCTCATTATTTTAAAATAAAAATTTCACGTTAATTTTATTTTAATTTAAAGATATACAAATATAAATGTATTTTGGGTTTTATTTTTCTTACAATTAAAATATCAATTTACGATGCTTGTCCCATTGGTTTGACATCTGGTGCGACTTGGAATTCAACTCCAGTACTGACAACAACATCCTCAACTGTCACCCCTTCTGCGAGTTCTGTGAGTGTGAGCCCATTTTCTTTATCGACAGTGAAAACGCATTTTTCTGTGATAATCATATCAACACAATTTTTACCAGTTAACGGTAATTGACATTGTGGTAAAATCTTTGGTGAGCCATCTTTAGCTGTGTGTTCCATTGTAACGATGCATTTTGTTCCAGGTGCTGATACCAAATCCATTGCACCTCCCATACCTTTAACCAACTTTTTCGGTATCATATAATTAGCCAAATCTCCATATTGTGACACTTCCATTGCACCCAACACTGTAACATCAATATGTCCGCCACGAATCATGGCAAAACTGTCATCTGATGAGAAATATGAGGCGCCAGTGACAAGTGTGACAGTTTCTTTACCAGCATTTATCAAATCTGGATCAACTTCATCCTTGAGAGGATATGGACCTAATCCGAGAATGCCATTTTCTGATTGGAGTAAGACCGTTGCTGATTCTGGGATGTAATTGGAGGATAACATTGGCATTCCAATACCAAGATTGATATGCATGCCATCTTTGAATTCTAATGCAGCTCGACGTGCAATTATTTCACGTACCTTAGCTGAAGGTGAGGATGAGCCACTACTTGTTTTAGTGGGGTCTGTTATCTTTAGACGTTCGATACGTTTTTCATGTTTACATTTTATAATACGATGCACGAAAATACTTGGCATATGAATGAAGTCTGGATCAAGTGATCCAACTGGCACAATTTCTTCTACTTCAACGATTGTACATTTGGCTGCTTTGCACATTGGTGGGTTGAAATTTCGGGCTGATTTACGGAAGACTGTTAATCGTAAAATTTAACATGAAATAGTTATACGGGATTAATTAAAGTTAATGAAAAAAATACCTAAATTTCCTAATTCATCAGCTTTATATGCTTTAATTAAGGAAAAATCTCCGGTAATGCCTTCCTCGAGTATGTAGGGTTTGCCATTGAATTCTTGCATATGCCGTGGTTGACTTGCAATATCAATCTTCCCGTCACTTCCATATTTGATTGGAGAACCACCTTCATGAATAAGCGTTCCATAACCGGTTGGTGTGTAAAATGCTGGGATTCCTGCACCTCCTGCTCTCAATCTTTCAGCCAAGGTACCTTTAATGATGAAAGAAATTATTGAATGTTTAAATTTTCAAAAAACATTTCTTACCTTGAGGTGTCAATTCAAGTTCAAGTTCCCCTGAGAGATATTGACGTTCAAATTCAGCATTTTCTCCCACATACGACGCAATCATTCGCTTAATTTGACGATTTTTTAGCAGTAATCCGAGTCCAAAATCAGAAACACCTGCAATTAACTACCACTTTAATACTAGCATAAAATGTATTTTCTCAAAAGATAACACACATCACTCATTCATCTTATCACAAATAATAAGACAAAGTAATATGCAAACAAACAATAATTGTAAACGTCACAACCTTGAATATTACTTAATTCGTATTATGTGCATTTTCATGAAATCAGACCATATTGCAAATTTTTCTTACCGGCATTATTTGAAACTATTGTCAGATTTTTTGTGCCTTGTTTCAACAACGATCCAATTAAATTCTCGGGAATTCCGCACAATCCAAAACCACCAACAAGTAATTTGGCACCGTCAGGAATATCTTTAACTGCTTCATCGGTATTTTCATAAATTTTCCTACTTTTTTTCGATGCAACGTTCACTGAGTATTGACACGTGAATATCTACGCATAAAATTAAAAAAAAATTATATAAAAATAGTGAAGACAAGAATAAATTATTAAATAACATTAAATAATCGGACTGTTTCTTGGTGCGATATTTCAAGGTCAACTAGATATAAAGATAAAATAGGAGGCTCGTTCTTTTAAAATAACTTTAAAACTTACCTTTGTAATTTCAAATGTTCTTCCATTTAATCTGTAGCTCGTCAAAAGTTTGCTTGATAAATGCGATAAACTCATTTTACTGTTTTTTTAATTAATTTAAAATTTTATAAACTACGGAAATCAAAAATAAAGTAATATCAAAAATTTTAATATTATTTTCTGTGTTCGCACAGAATAAATTTCAATGTTTTCACTTTCGATGAATGAGCTGAACTGATGTAAATATTTTGATGTTTTGTTTCTACGCGTGGCAATTAAATGAGAGAATGTTGTGAGAAGCTCTCATTTTTGTAATGAAAATTTTAAAAAGACAAGGCGTCTCCATTCAGAATTTTTGAATAGCTTAAGAAATGTTAAATGTCAACGTGAATGATGAACATGAGCGCATTTTTGTGGCTAAACTGACTTATATTATTGAAATTTGACACGGATTTCAGAATTTGTACTTTAAATTCAAATTTTTGTATACGAAACGGCACTTACAGACGGATCATCGGACCAGAGGTGAAATCTCAATCCGCCTTTACGTTGGACAGACTTAAAATGGAACTTAAAATTATGAATGAAATTTTCGTAGTAATTGTAAGTACAAACAAATCCGTTTTTGCAAAAATTAAAATACGAGAGTTTAGTATAATTATCAGTTATTTTTGTTCATATTCGTTGCATTGCGTTCGTTTATTTTTTTTCGGTCAAGTAAATCAAGATATCAGTTAAATCATATTCAGTCATATTTTAAAAGCGATCGAGTTAACAGTTATTTTTTTAATCTGAAATTTCATTTTAATAACGATGATAAGATGGGACATAAAGGAATCATGGATTGTCAATAATTGGCAGTATTCGATTCCAACTGTCTTGTTTTTGGTGGTTTTATTGAAAGCATTAACTTACAAACCGAAAAATAATGAAACAGAATGTGACTCAAGTAAAGTTATGACAATGAGATCAAATAAGAAAAAATTAAGTGAGGAGGAGTATATTGGAGGTTGATGTTATGTTATGTTGTTTGTTATTTCATTTCAAACTTTTAAAATTTAACAGAATTTCAAGATGACTCTGAAGTGGATGAAGACCAACCAGCTTTGGATGATCGACCACATGTGCCATTTGATGGAGCTACAATTACTTTAGATGGTGGTTCTGAATTATTCTATAAAATAATGAATAATCGTCGCAGTGTCCGAATGTTTAGTGATCGTCCTGTGGACTATTCAATAATTGAAAAGTGTATTCAAACGGCTGCAACTGCTCCGTCTGGAGCACACACTGAACCATGGACATTTTGTGTCGTTCAAGATCTGACAATGAAAATGCAAATACGTGTCATTGTCGAGGCGGAAGAAGAAGAAAATTATAATCGAAAAATGTCTCGTAGATGGGTGACAGATTTAAAGCCATTCAAGACAAATTTCATCAAGGAATATCTCACAACAGCTCCATACTTGATTTTGGTATTCAAACAAACGTACGGATTTTTGAGTAATAATAAGAAAAGGCAACATTATTATAATGAAATAAGTACTTCAATTGCAACGGGAATTTTATTGTGTGCTTTACAATGTGCTGGTCTCAATTCACTTATCACTACTCCACTGAATTGCGGACCTGCCCTATCAAAACTATTGAATCGTCCGAAAAATGAAAAATTATTGGTGCTTTTGCCTGTTGGATATGCTGCTGAAAATTGTACTGTTCCAGATTTACAACGAAAATCAATTGAAGAGGTCTTGGTTAAATATTAATTTTTTTTACACAAATTTTTATTATACAACAAAAAAATTATTCGGCTGAAGATACAATCGAAATAATCTTTGATTTTCGCTTATTCTTCTTTAATCTCTTTTCTTGTTTAATCGACAACTCTCAATATGTCGTTTCATGTTCCATATATTCAAATATCTACCACGACTGCCAAGTACAACAAATGATCCACACAATGAGCATGGATGACTCGACTTTTGCAATTTACCGTCTTTGTAAATTAATTTTGTATTTTTAAGGCTATCCACAAATTTATCATCAATTTTAATATCACATTCCTCATATAACAATTTTAAACGTTTGTCGAGCTTTAATTTAAAAATGATCTTGTTTTCTTCTGAAGTGAGTAATTTCCAGTCCGTGATTCCTTTTTTTTCCATATCGTCTGAGCACTCAGAAGTTTTAAGATGTTGGGTCAAATTACTACTACGCCACCCTTTTTTAATTTGGTGTGTCAATGTTATTTTGGAATCACACCTTATACAACAATGAATCACTCGCTTAATTTTCTTGTCTTCGATAAAAAATTTTGAATTTTGTATGTTTTCCTCTCCTTTTGCATTTACTTCAATTTCTTGTCGAATATAAAATTTTCTTAAGAATTCATGAAATTTTTTTTCATGTAAATGTTGATTTTCTTCAGTAATATTTAACCAATCCAAGCGTCCGTTTGGAGGTGTCATTTTTATTGATTTTGAAACAGAACGTCGTTGCTTGGGAGGTGGTGGTTCATATGTATCTGAATCAGTTTCACAATCAAGCAGATCTTCCGTATTATCTTCGAAAAATTCGTCATCCGTATCTGGCTTTTCATTGCAATAAGATTTATTGAGAGTCGATACACTTGTTATTCTAAGTTGCGGCCCAGTAAAAATCGTAGATACAGATGAAGTAGATTCATTTGCTTCACTCAAATCAATGGATTCCGTTTGTTGGGTTACAATTTCACTACCTGTCATCTCGTCATTCATTTCTTCAAGTACCTCATCATTGTTAGATAATCCCGTTAATTGGAGCAACTCAAGTGCTTCAACAAAATCAGCATAATTTCCAACTGGAACTTTTACCTCACCATTGTAAATGTACTTGAGTATTAAACCAAAGGTGGATGTTTTGACATCAGGCAACAAAATAATTGGGAATGAACCGTTTCTGGTATTTGTCAGACATGTCGATAAGAATTCGCTTGCTGATGCAAAAATAATTTGATGGCAAAAGTGTTCGAACTTTTCGGGACCGGTTTTGATGATCAAATCACAAGTGATACAAGTTTCATCTCGAGTTTCGTCATAGAAATATTTGGATATTTCTGTTATAAAGTTCTTTTTGTTTCGAAGTGTGATTGATTTTTTTGTATTTGATTCGCCTTCCATGTCTCTTCGTATTTTAAAATTTATTTTCAGTTACTTTTATTTGGTGCTTAAATAACAAGCATAAACAAAATGCTCACAGCGCTACTTATGTTGAGTATTTCAACTAATTGACGTTTAGATTGACAGCTCACTAAAAAATAACAACAAACGAAATTCTTTCCGAGCTTTATGAATATTATTTTTTAAAAAAAGTAGAAAAATGAGTGAAAAAAGTAAATCACCATCAGAAAGTGGAAGTAGCTCTTCATCCGATAGCAGTAGTGAAGATGATTCAAAATTGAAATCTACTGTTACAAAAGCAATTGCTAATGTTGCCTTGGACAATGCCATCAAAAATGCCGATGAAAAAATGCGTCATGTCGAGAAACGTAAGGAAACGAATACACGTAAAAGTTCGAAATCAGACTCGGAACCTAAGCTTAAAAGGGAAGAACCGAGAGAATCTTCTAATAAAAGATCACGACGCTATGATCGATCTAGAAGTCCCAGAAGAAATGACCGATCCAGAAGTCCAAGAAGAAATGTTGATCGATCCAGAAGTCCAAGAAGAAATGATCGATCCAGAAGTCAAAGTAGAAATGATGATCGGTCCAGAAGTCCAAGAAGAAATGATAGAGATAAAGTGGTTGGAAAACGCTATTACGATCATGGCAAAGATGATGTCGAGGAAAATAAAAATGGGAAAAATAATAATAAGGAAACCGAAAAGAAAAATAATAATGACCCTGCAAATATCCCTGAGAGAGAACGTAAAACCGTTGAGCTACTCACATCGAAAACCGGTGGTGCTTACATCCCCCCAGCCAAATTACGAATGATGCAAGCCAATATAACAGACAAAACGAGTATTGCATATCAGAGAATTTCCTGGGAAGCACTTAAAAAATCCATCCATGGTTACATCAACAAAATCAATGTCGATAACATTGCGATTATTACGCGTGAACTTTTAAAAGAAAACATAATTCGTGGCAAAGGTTTATTGTGTCGATCAATTATACAAGCTCAAGCTGCTTCACCCACATTCACACACGTATATGCCGCTTTAGTTGCTGTTATCAATTCAAAATTCCCTAACATCGGTGAATTGTTATTAAAACGTCTTGTTTTCCAATTCAAACGTGGCTTCCGTCGCAATGACAAAGTGATTTGTTTAAGTTCGTCACGTTTCATTGCACATTTGGTTAATCAGAGAGTGGCCCATGAAATTCTTGCACTTGAGATCTTGACATTACTCGTGGATAATCCAACAGATGATAGTGTCGAAGTTGCAATTGCATTTCTCAAAGAAGTTGGACAAAAATTGACCGAAGTCTCGGGAAAAGGAATCAACGCTATCTTTGAAATGTTGAAAAACATTTTGCATGAAGGCAAGTTGGACAAACGTGTTCAATACATGATTGAAGTGGTGTTCCAAATCAGGAAGGACGGTTTCAAGGATCACGTTGCTGTCATTGAAGCCCTTGAATTGGTTGAGGAAGATGATCAATTCACACATTTAATCATGTTAGATGAGGTTACAGAGTCTCAGGATATTTTGAGTAAGTTTAATGATGTTAAATTTTACACTCACTTTACGCTAAGAGGCGCCTTTGAATTTAATACTAATTAATTTAATTTTTTTTTCAGATGTCTTTAAATTCGATGAAAAGTACGAAGAAAATGAAGCAAAATACAAAGAACTCTGTAATGATATTCTTGGTAAGGATAGTTCAGATTCCGATTCTGGCTCCGGTTCTGGAAGTTCTTCAAGTGGTGAATCTGATGATGAAGAGGAACAACCAGCTAATCAAGATGCTATAATTGACAACACGGAAACAAATTTAATTGCATTGCGTCGTGTAATTTATCTGACAATTCATTCATCATTGGATTACGAGGAATGTGCTCACAAGCTAATGAAAATGGATTTAAAGCCCGGACAAGAACCGGAAATGTGTCACATGTTTTTGGATTGTTGTGCTGAACAGCGTACTTATGAAAAATTTTATGGACTCCTCGCCCAAAGGTTTTGTAATATAAACAAAACTTATGTAGAACCATTTGAGGCGATATTTCGAGATACCTATGAAACGACACATCGTTTGGATACAAATCGTCTGAGGAATGTCAGCAAATTTTTCGCACATTTACTCTTCTCCGATGCAATTGGATGGACTGTATTAGAATGTATTCGATTGAATGAAGATGACACAACGAGTTCCAGTAGAATTTTTATCAAAATTTTATTCCAAGAATTGGCAGAATACATGGGAATGACCAGTTTAAAGACAAGATTGAGAGATCCTTCACTATACGAATATCTTACAGGATTATTTCCACGTGATAATCCACGAGATACAAGGTTTTCAATTAATTTTTTCACTTCAATTGGATTGGGAGGATTAACGGATGAATTGAGAGACCATTTGAAAAAGACGCCTAAAGCGATTTCAAATCCATTGGCACCGGCTTCCATCAAAGTAAAATCGAGCAGTAGTGAGAGTTCAAGTAGTTCCAGCAGTTCGAGTAGTTCAAGTAGCAGTGAGTCAAGTTCAAGCTCAAGTGACTCGGATCGATCACGTGGAAGGAAAAAACGGAGGACCAAGAAAAAAAGTAAGAGCAAGAGTAAAAGTAAGAGCAAAAGGAGGCGTTAATTTAAATGTAGAAGGGACAAAACAAATTTAATAAAGAAAATAAATTACAATATAAAAATTTATTTCGATGTTTTTCCTTGCACAAGTTTATTGCACAAGTTTCTACTTACAATAAAGTTTACCCTCAATAACTCTTTCAATGAAAAAATCTTCTCCTTCGTTGTAATTTAAATCCTGTCGTTAATATAAAAATTTCTCCTTTAATTTTACTCATTCTCATGAAAATTTTCGATTCTCAGAAGAGAATAACGAAAGTAACGGAAAATTAAAAAAAAAGAATTGTGTTGTATTTTTGGTGAGCGCAAACTTTTCTCACACAATTTCCGATTTTCAGTTATACTTTCCGTCTCACTTTTCAAACTCATGAAATTCATATCAAATACACATTAAATTTTCATAAGTAAACTATGCTGCATCCATACACTACATCTATCGTAAAATTGTGGATGAAGTTATACGAGCCTACTAGTTTTTCTTCTTATATTTTCTTCGTAACTTGTTGAATTCTTCGTCTCATGTTTTTCTTTCCACTTTTTTTTTGTTCTGTATTTTGTAATGTTGAACAACATTCTGTTGCTGTTAAAGTGTTTTGCTTGTGGTGTTTTTTTTTACTAAAATGAGCATGTTGGATAAATTTTTATTTTAATATTTCCTGGTTGAGCACCCTTTGAGCTGAGAGGTGAAAATTGAAACCAATTTTTTTTTTATTTCAAATCTTTCAACTTTATTATCAAATTACATTTAATATCACAGACATGAAACCAAATTTGCATGGTTTCTTTTCATCTTATTTGCTAAATTTCCTCTTATAATAATAAAAAGTATAAGTTTATGGCACAATATATGAAAATCCCAAATTTTTTCATTAACACTCTTTTAATACCTTCGATTACTTTCAACATCTGACGAATATGCGCCACTATTCCTACTTGCCGAATATCGACCTTCATATAATCTTGGATCCATATAATTTTTGTGATAGTCAATTGTGTTGGGTAGATATCGAATATTCTTCTGATAATGTGTCGTCCAAATTAGATCTTTTCGTTTTTGTTCATCTCGGTGTTTACGGCAAAGCATTGCACAGTAAATTATACATCCAAATATTGTGACAAAGCCGAATACGAGGAAAATTATTCCGAGGATCCTATTAATGTAACATAAAATTAATTGAAATTTATTTAAACCAAAAAAAAAATCATACCAAACAAAAATGGGTTCAAAAAATTGCACCACAATGACGAGTCCTAATGTAACCAAAATAAGTCCAAGATTGAGCAGGAGCATCAAACAACACATCCCTTTAATTTTCGGACAAAACGGATTCGGAACTGATGTTATGATGACTTTTGATTTCGCACTTTTAGCTGATTTCAGTGTACTGGCACGTGATTCTGCCATTGAAATGACACTACGAGGACGTGAATGACTGCGATGACTGTAAAAATGTAAAGAAAATTTAAAATTGGACTGAATTTATGAATGAAATGAAGTTTTACCTTGCTACTGATGGCGGTCGATACGGTCTGAGCCCTTCGATATCTTTTCGTGGCTTTCTCCTTTTTTCAGTTGCAACAACATATTCTGATATCGTTTTCTCACTCAATGCCTTTTGACTTCCTTCGCCATCAGTTGAATATCCACGTGTGTGACGATACAGCGAGGGAGAGTCCATCATAAATGATGGCGTAAGGCGACCATGAGTTGCCACATAATGTGTTGGCTTTACTCTGAAATGAAATGAAAAATATGATGAAATGAACTTAAAAAAAAATGAATCAACTCACTTTTTTACTTCACGTCTAATCATCTGTTTTGCATTTGTTGTCCCTTTTAACAATTGAAAATTGATTCGTTTCTAAGCCTTCACCTTAGATACCATTACCCTTTGATGTTCAATAAAAATGAAAAAAAAAATGTATGATTTCTGAAAAGAAAAGTAAAAAAAAATAAACATTTAGATTACGTTTCAATATTAATAGAAAAAACTTCTTGGAAAAAATAATAATAATAAATCTCTTCTTTTTGCTGCGCAGATTCAAAAGTTTTTTTCTAGATCCCTTTTTTCTGACATCAAACAGTTTGATTTCCTATCTGAACTTTTTTTTAATACTCAAGCTATAAAATATAAATGAAATGATCAAAAACGATATGAAAGGATTACACAAAAAAAACATAGCAATCCATCTCGTAATCGCATTTAAAGAAAAAAACTTTATTTTCCAACTGAATGTTTCAATTAAAATGGAATCGCCTGGTTATTTGTAAATCAATTGAAATTTTTAAATGAAAATTGATTTAATTAAAAAAAAAAACGAAATGAACTTATAAACTTTCTTCTAAAATTTAAAATACAAAGAAAATTAATTTCATCTTTGACTTATTTTGCCAAACCATAAATGAATGAAAATTAAAAGCAGAATTTTTAGTAAGATAATACCAAGAAAATTTCTGATTAATTATATCACAATTTACAATGCATAAACTTAAATTATTATTAATTTTTGACTTGAACACCGAAAAATTTGTGTTCATTTAAATATTTTATTATACATGTGTTCTGATATCTTTAGGCGTTTAAATATTTTTTTGTCTTAGAAATAATTAACTTTTTGATAAAAGTGGAGTAAATTACAGTGAAAAATTAAAAGTGATTTATTTTAAAATTAGATTTTCTTTGAAAGAGTCTTGTTACAGTGAAAGCACTTATTAAAATAAATTAATTTTTTTTTGTTTCAGGTAAGATTTGGTACAAAGCATCATCACGTGAGTTATGAGAGGATTTGAAGTAGTCTCCTTCAATAAATTATCGTGAAATTCAACACTGACGGCTTCTGTGAAAATGAAAATACTTATTAGGAAAAATAATTAAGGTCAGTCATAAGCTTGTTATTTTACCACAGAAATTAAATTGGATTAACACACTGGGGAGTGAAAGTTACATGGAAACGGATGTATGGTATCTAAGACAAGTGAGTAAGCATTTTCCTTTCATTCCTCTAATTTTCAAATGGAATGAGATGAACTTGAATAAATTCATTGGTTCCATTTCCTTGATATCCCATCGGTTTCCGTTACCGCGTGTATAAAAAGATAAGACAATCAAATTAATTTACATTTTCCTTTGATATTTTATTAAGAAAAAAAATTAAAAAAGTAAAATTAAACTATGACACAAGCGCATTTTAAAAAGAATGGGGGAGGAATCTGGGCTGTTTGTAGTTTAACTCAAATTATGAAAAAAATCAAAAAAAAAATTGTTTTATGATTTTAGACCCGATGAAGTAATGAAATGAAAAATGCCACCATTTAGCTCTACAGACCATCCATACTCAAGTACAAGTTAGTTCCAAGTCCTGCAAGACTAAAAAAGGTAAAAATGAAATATTTTTTGACTAAAAATGAATAACTTTTGATGAATTTCCTCCATAGAGGCTACGATTGGTCTGATGTAAGTGGACAGACATCACATCATCCCCAAAAAACTCAATTTAACATCAACCCACCTCAAAACAGTGGCATGAAAATTAATTGTGTTAAACAGACTTTAGACAACGTTTTGGTAACTTGATTCTCATAATTACATTCTCCAAATTCTTTGTTTGCTCTATTTGCCTTTTCATCTAGCAATCTTTTCCTTGCAAATACAAATTCTTGCCAGCTGTCTATTTAATTTCAGCTTATTTTCTTATTTTTCATCATCATGATCAGTACATAAGAAGTTGTTAAAATTAAAATTAAAATTAAATCAGTATTTAAAAAGAAAAGAAAAAAGAAAAGTTTCAAGTAGGTGTATAATTTACGAATATTTACAAATAAATTTGTGCGTGTGTTTGTCTTAGTAAAATATTATACAAAATAAATACGATGAAGGAAGAACAAAAAAACAAGGAATTATGGAATAATTTTCTGAATTTCTATGTAAAAATAACAACAATAAGGAGATGAAATGAAATAATAATGAAAAAAGAAACGATGCAAAAAAAAAACGAACAATAAACAACAAACACTTCTGAAGAAATAACTATGTTAATTAGTTCGTTATGATTATCTCTTTTTACCTCTTATTATATTTGGGAACAACAGATTGTGGCTGTGTGTTTTATTTTTTTTTGTTTTGTTCTCCTGATGCTCGTGTTAAATTAAAATATATTTTAACAGAATTCTTAAGAAAAATATTTATCTTTGAAATTTTTCGCAGTTTTGCTGGTGTGATTTATATATTTTTTTATTTATTTATGATTTTTAAGGTATTTATGACTTGAAATGACTTGAAACAAAGAAAGAGTTGAATCAAAATCGAAGGTAAGGCAATAAAATGTATTTAATTATTGAAATTTGAATCAATTTTGGCTTCAAAGCGAATGAAAATAAAAAAATGCTTTTATGTCAGCACCTCTGACTCGAAAAATGAGACAATAAAATCCAGGAAATGTGACCAACCCGCCTAAAATGTTACGAAAAGGCTACACAAGTGCTTCCAATAGTCGCTTTTTTTGCAAAATCGGTTAAAATTGTCTTGAAACTGTTACTTTGCAATCACCATCTCAATCCCAACAAACGGACTTCACATCACACAGTATTAAATCCAGTCTCCAATTTTGCATATCTCTTCCCATCACAAACATTTTTTTCTAATTCCCACTTCAACACAAGCCAACATCATAAATTCATACACACACACATTTTAATTCAAAATGATGTTCCTCGACATCATTATTAATAATAATAATTTCGCACATACTGTGATCAAAATACATATACAAGACCATTAACACGTATTTTCAATCAATTTTCAATGATTGTGACCAATAAAATCCATTTATTTTCTCTCTCTAAAGTTGATGTTGAAATTCACCATATCATCACACTAGGTGTTGAATTAATCAAAAACCTTAACCACAAAAATACATTTAACAGAGGATGTTATTATTGTGCATGTGGAGACGCCTGGTGTTTTTTTTTTCATCCTTTTTACAACTTTTATATTGCAGTCGCTCCTTTTTTTTGGAACCTCTGTAACGTCCGAACGGTTCATCTGAGACCCAAAGTATGTTCTAGACTTATGTTCGTATTCAGTGTGGGAATGTTTATGCATCAAAAAAATGTAGGGTGTCCATACAAAAAAATAGGGTGACCAGGTGGGATTTTCCAGGTGGGAAAATGGAAAATTTTTATGCCAAAATTTTCTTCTCATGATTCTGAACAACTTTGCCTAAGACACCCCATATCTCAGGCGTACAGGAAAAATTTTTCTCATACAACACAAATTTTCATTCACATCACATGTATCTCTTAAAGGAATGTGCTTTATGTATCGCTTGATTTTGAGTGTTAATCATAAAACAACACTCAAAAACAATAAATAAAAATCACAGTCAAAAATCTAATGAACTGTATTAAGTGAAGTTTATCAACTTCAAAAATACAAGTTTTCGAAATGTGAACACAAAAACATAAAACAAGCGAAAATATTAAAATCTGAAACTTGTACAATTTTTTATTATGGCAGTGATATAAAAGTCTAAAATCTTTTATGGGTTATTCAGAACAAATATTGTACAAGTTTCAGTTTTTAAATTTTCCGCTTGTTTTATGTTTTTGTGTTCACATTTCGAAAACTTGTATTTTTGAAGTTGATAAACTTCACTTAATTCAGTTCATTAGATTTTTGACTGTGATTTTTTATATATTTGTCATTGAAATGTTGTTTCATGACATTGACCTCACTCAATTGAAACAGAATTAATGTAAGAAGAAAAAAAAGGAAAAGGACCACATTTGGAATAATTTTTTTATTGTAAATGAATGATATTCCTGGTATTTATAAAAAATGACCTTTTATTACCAAGTATTTTATAGTAATTTTAATCAAATGTCTATTTAAAGATACTTGTCCTCGATTTTTTTTTCTTGTATCATAAAATTAAATTCTTTTGAAGTTCATAAATTATTAAAAACTAAAAATAGAAGGAAATTATGAATCTAATCAACAAAAAAAAAGGGACAACTTTTCTAACAAAATACATCACAAAATTTTAATTAGTGTACAAATTTCCAGGAAGTTGCTTTGCTTTGCTTTGCTTATTAAATATTCTATGATTATATTTTTTGGTTCTGGAATGTTTTATGAAGAAAAAAAATACAAAATATGGGATAATTGAAGGAATTCATATAAAATTTAACCTTATTTAATTTGGCATATTTTTTTGAGTGTGTATTGTGGTCTGTTTTCATAGAAACCATTTTTTTCATCTTAAATTAAATTGAAGATAAATTTCTTAAAAATGGATATTTATGCTTAAAAAATCTTTTATGATTCATTTGAAATTAAACTTAAATTTTGAAAATTGGGTGATATTTTAAATTTCAAGCAAAATTTCGGTTTTTATCAGGTCTCATTCTATGACTTCAGGTATCAAGTCATGAAATTTTCAAGCAAAATAACTTGAATCTGTACGTTTATTCAAATGAAGTTAAATTAAATCACATTTCCATCTGCATATGACAATGTTGAGTGTGGGAAATCACAAATGATGAATTAATTAAGTGCATATGCGTGTTTTTTTTGTTATTTTGCTGTATGTGGTTATCTCACCTGGAAATGCATTTAATTTTTTTTATTGTTGTGTCACGTCTTTTTATATCATCATTTTGAATTAAAGTGAATATTGAAGGAAAATGCACTCTTGTGAGATGTTGGCCATGAATCAACTTCTTGCGTTTTGAATTGAGATTGTAGAAAATTTTTCAAATTCAATATCGAGTTATGGAGGAAAATGGCTGTTTTTGTCAGAAATTTACCGGCAACCTTTTACCTACCTTTGACCCTAAATATTATTCAGTGAAAAAGCTTCTTCAGAGTGATTCAAAGTTTTCAAATGCACTTAGTATAATACAATCATTTTTATCATTTTCATAAATATCTTCATCATTTTTTACACTTATTTTTATCACATGTTAGTTCGACAAGTAGGTTGAATATAATTTTTTCTTGAATGCCTTCTTTGAAAAGATTTTTATGAAACTTTTAATTCTAAAGGGGGAAAAACATTAAAAATTTTAATCAAGTATGAGACGACCTACAGACGATGTCAACTCGACATGACATGACATGACAAGTGACAAGATTTGATTAAATATTATGTTTAAGAGGAAATTTTCCTGTATTATTATGCTTTTATTTATATTCCTTTCTGTATTCTTTGAAAAATAAAGAGAGTAAATTAAAAAAGATAATTACAGTTAATTGTGAGTAAATTTTGATTAAAAAATGCCAGCACATTCATTTTACACGTATTTGATATGAGAGTAATTTTAAATTATGTGCAATTTTGTTACAAATAACCAGACGTCTCCACATCACAAAATTTTTAACGGAAAAAGTTCAGGTCAAATTTTCTCAAAAAGGTTTCAAGACCCGAGAAAACTCAAATTAAAATGTGTTTGAAAATTTAAACGGCTAAAATTCAAATTTTGAAAAATTTTACCGTTAAATCCGTTAAATTTTGTGTTTTTTTCAACAAATTTAGCTTAAACCAGGTACCTATACGTAATTAACATCCTTTCAATGCAAATTAACGTTCATTGTCCTGATTTTCAACTTTTTTTTTTAAATTTTAATTCAATATAATCATATTTGAACTATAATTAATTTTATCAAGCCGATTTCAGATTGTACCATCATCATTTTAATCCAGTAAAATATGATTAAAAAAATATATATAAAAAAATTAAAAGTTTTCAATTTGAATCGGAATTAAATGAAATTAAGTACCATACACACATAAAATAATAATCATGAAATATATTCAGATGTATGCTATAATTGATTGAATTTAACCAAAACACAATAAAATGACAAATACAGGTATTTTTGATGTCGATGTTGAGTGTGTGTGTGTGTGTTTTATCATGAAATTATTTTGTTCGTGTCTTTTTGTTTGGCATTTATTAGTTGATTTCGTGTGAATTTATCAACACATTTATAATGTTATCAGGTAATTTGGAGTGCATTTTGACCTTATTTCAATGCAAAATTCATTCAAATTGAATCAAATCAAGCAAGGGAAGGTGTGGCATCAATTTTATTATCTCTAAATCAATATAAAATTTCTTTGATGTTGTTAATCAAATTTTAGTGAAAGAGTTTTTTTTTTGTTTTTCACTTAACTGTGTGTTAATAAAACTCTCTTAATTGCGTATCAAGTTAAATATGATATCAAAGAATAATGTGGGCTTCATTTGCTTGATTTTGTTGCTAGACCACATTTAAAAGTATTTGGAGCAGTAATTAAATGGAAAATATTATTTTCTGATCTAATTATGATATTTTAATTTTATAAATTGAGAGAAATATTAATAACAAGAATATTTTAAAATTATAAAATTAAAGAAGGAGGAAAAAATAAATTTAAAATTATTATTAATAAGATTATTTTACTAATTATTTTCATGGTAATAAGTTTAAAATGTTCAAATAATGGCATTACATTCAATTAAAAAGTTATTATGAACATGAAAAAGTTCCCTGAATGAAAAGACTAAAAATAGACAAAAGCACTGGAAATGACCATAAATTTCTAATTTCATTGGCTTCAGATTCCCCTTAAAACTATGATTGCCTTATTTTGCCTGAATCTGCAAAATTATCTTAATATACACGTGTTCCGTGTTTAAAAATATCTATTTTCATGCTAAAACAAACATTATTGGTTCCACAAGCGTGGATTTGACGAGTAACATATCTGTTACGACTCGTTTACCTCACAAAATAACACACATCTCGTGAATTGAGGCGTTTTTTTTCTAAATTTAAATTCAGATTAGTGATGCATTTTTAATTCAGATACACACCTCAATCAATATAAACTATGAAGTGAAAGTGATACAAATTTACTTTTCTTCACGTAATTTTATTTCAAATATTAGTTCAATCTATTTTTTGTATTTGTATCATCAAACAGAATTCATTTAAATGAGAAAATTTTAAATGAATAGTGTACAAGAAGCAATGAGGTAATTGAATAGTAATGAGGTGAGATAAGTGCATTACGTGAATGTTTGTGTGTGTGTTTGATTAAAATGCGGGTGGTGTTTTAAAATAAAAAAAAATGAAATAAGTTAAAATTAATCTACTTTTCAATGAATTTCATGTCATCTCAATTCATATTTGATGAAATACACTCTTAGCTAAAATGCATCAGGGCTGCTCAGTGCAAGCACAGTGGGAGCCAAGTCCTTCTCGATACCTCATACGCTCGTTCTATGCATAAAAAACACTTTGCCTGTGTATAAGCGAATTATGATTTTAATCGTGAGTGTTAATACTAAAAGTTAAATTAATAACTTCATCATTTTCATCATAATGCCATCATAATAAAAAATTAAATGAAATTTTTTGAGGTGTTAAGTAATAATTTTTAATATCCCATATACCTACTTAAAATGTGTTTCATATGTTTAAATTATACAATTTTTTTTATTTCAGTTGTAGGATCACTCACTTTTATGAGTCAGTCATTTTCATTTTTAATAATCATATTTTTTGGGATAATTTTAATAAGCATCGTTATTAGGCAGGGATGCTTAGACCATATAACGGTTAAATTTTAAAAAAATGGAAAAAAATACCTTACATTTATTGAATGACTATTTGGACCATTAAAACGACGATACAAAGGTACATTTGCGCACTTTAGGACGGGACAATCTCAATTTTTGATGCAATGTTCCGATTCCCGATTTGTCCTTTATTAGCCACAATTTTTATCATTGAAAAATATTATTATCAGGAAAGTTTAAAAACTAAAAAATTTTCCAAGGAAAAAGTCGTTGATACTCATCAGATCGAAAGATAAACAGAAAATACAGCGTCTTGTATCTGGATTTTTGCATTTGACCGTTCAGAGGGCGCTGAGAGGGCTTTTTGTGAAATTCAGATCGGTTTTTAGATTTTCCTGAAAAATTTTCAAAGTGCAAATTCGTTGATGAGTATGCAGATCGATAGAGAATCAAAAAATACAATGTCTTGTATTTGGCTTTTCGATTGGAAACTCCAGAAGGCGCTGAGAGCCGATTTTGTGATTAACACGAAGAAAAAAGTTGAAAAAAAGCAAAAAATAGAAAGTCAGGATAAAAGTCATTGATGTTACTGGGTGGGTATCGTGGAGCGTCCTTGAGGTCCGAAAAATCCCTCCTCCATGCTGACAAGCTCGTTGATAACTTCAGTCTAGTAAAAAATGAATAGTTTTTTACTATCCCGATTTTTACTTTCAAATCCTGATTTTTTATTTCACTAGGTCCGATTTTATATCAAAAGTACCTGGTATGCCTATACAAAGGGGAGGGGAAGTCTTCATATAGTCCGCTTATGACATTTCAGACGTTTAATTTCACCGTCATACTCTTATTTGAGCCCATCAGCTTCTTGGTCACTCGTGAGCTACTTATTTGAAATGCTCTGAACCATCTTCCAAATTTTCATTCAAAACTAATTAAAAAAAGCAAAATAAACATCCCTGTCTAATGAAAAAACAATTTATATACATAAAATTTGGTAATAAAATGATTTTAAAGTTATAATGAGCTTGGTTATGGGCAATAACCTTTCAAAATCATAATAATAATAATAATAATTGACTCAGTCCCAGTCATCTTCAAGCTCAAAGGTACAGACATAAGAAACACTTTGACTAAAAGTTAATATTTAATCGTGATCATCTTTTTTTATTATTACATTTTTTTGAATGTATTTTTTTTCTCTCCTTTGTTATGATGAAAGAAGGCCCATCATACTTTTTACTTTACAACAATATACAAAAAAAAAACACAAAATGAAAACGAAAATAGGGTATAATGTGTCAAAAAAATGTAAATGAAAAAAAAAATATGAGACGAGTTTAAATTGGTGCGAAATTATTAATTTGCTGCTGTTTCCTTTGAATTTTTATGCTTTTTTTTTAATGTAATGAAGATTTATTAAATTTAATGGAAATTTTTTGACAGTAATTGTCGTGAAAATGAAAATTTGACACACATTTAAGAGATTTAAATTTATTTCATTTCATTTTTTCCTAAAATGTTTGAATTTCAAACATCGCGGTAACTTTTAAAGTACACACATGATGCAATTCGACATCAATAAATCATCCCATGCATCGCTCAACATCTAAAATTTTTTAATTCTCACTCATAGTTACGAATTGCCTACCTAGATATTTTGAAGTAGATAAATTGGTACTTCTCTGAAGTTGTATACACATCAATTTTAGAGTACAATAAAATGTTGTCTTGACAACTATCTCATACAAAAATAACCATTTTTAACATTGCAAAAGCAACAGGAACATGCAGCTGACAACAATCTCTTTAAAAAAAAACTAAAAAAAAATAATAATAAAAATATGGAAGTGTATACAACAAAAATTTTATTATTATTATTATTTTTAATACACCGTGCCCTCTTCTCTCTCCGCATATCCATGAGAAACTGATGATTTCATCACAATCATATCTAACTCAAATACTAGCAATGCTAATAAATGTGTGTGTTGTTGTTATTTTTTTTTTGTTATGTTTTGTAATTATTATTATTATTTTATGCTTGTATTATGATAGGTTTTTATTAATAATTTGTATCATATGGGATAATAATACAAATAATAATAACTATCATAAAAATAATAAAATGGTCATGTGAAATATTTTAAATCACAAGGGTTGAGTGAGGAAGTGATTTTTTTTTTGATTTTGTTGTTCGGATATTCAAGTCGCTTAATGCTTAACGACGCTTTAAAGTAACGGTCCAAGTCACATGATGGGTCCACCTTACGTGAGATTGATGAAATTTAAAAAAAAAGCTCCTGCAAAATTTCTAAAAATCGTCTTAAAATGCTTCTATTAAAATCTCTCTGTACGTTCGTCCGTAGTGGACAATGTTAACACGGTTCATTAACAGGCTTAGATCAGAAAATTTTCGTAGCTCTAGTTAAAAGGAAGCGCCAGGGCAGGCTGAGAAAGAGGTCACGTGAGCTTAAATGTTGATCATCACTGACATCAGGTGCAATTTAATTGCTCACTTGAATGAAATTAAACACAAAACTTCCGTTTCAGGACTCATTTAATGTCCCAAGGTCATATCAACCACCCTGTTGCGCGCAAATGCCTAAAATTTAGGCACTCAATGCCTAAAAAAAAGGCATCCGATGCATAAAAAATAGGCATCCATATAAATCCTACAGAATGTATAGCGCGATGCCTAAAAATTAGGCATCCATTTCAAGAAAATTTTCTACAAAGTATGTTTTGGATGCCTAAATTTTAGGCATCGCCCTACACATTCTATAGGTTTTATATGGATGCCTATTTTTTATGCATCGGATGCCTTTTTTTTAGGCATTGAGTGCCTAAATTTTAGGCATTTACGCGCAACAGGGCAAAATCACATGATAGCAATCTATTTTTAAATTAAATTAAAATAAAACAAAACAAAATATTTTCCAACAATCCTTTTCTGGTAAATTATTTCAAACAACCATATTTTATATCTCTTAATCAATAAATAGCAAATAATAGTAATAATAATAATAAATGAAACAATAAAACACAAAAATATGACAGCTAAATACTATAAAATACAAATCATAAAATAAAATGAAACATCACAAATATTTTGCACATATCATAAAATAATAAATAAAATATTTGTGTACAAAATGAAAATACAAAATACAGAAGTAACAGGTAATATTATTGTTATTATGTGAAAAAAAAAGTGTAATATTAAAGGTTTGACATGACACGACATTCCATAAATGCCGATCGATACCGAGACTGAATACTGAAACTAATCAACAATTTTTGCTTTGAATTTAATAATAATAATAATGTTTTATTTTTAACAATCAAAAAGACAAGTTAATGTAATAATGAAAAAGAATGGAAATATAATGAATGGATGATGATTATGATGAAAATAATTGAAAAAAATTCTTGAAGCATGTTAAAAGTAAAGTGTCATAAAAGGTATTTAACCTTGAAAATAACTTTATTATATTATTTTTTTTACGTTTCTTTAAAAAAAATTTTAAATTTATGTGAATTTCTTACAATTACATTTGGGGATTTATGTCAGTTACAATCACGATTATAATAATAGAACGAAAAATTATCAGAGTCTTTGTTTTCATTATTAATGAGACGGTTAATTTGTTCCAAAATGTTATAAAATGAGAAAATTTAACAAGTAAATGTTTAGACAAGTGCATTTCAATGAATTCAATGAAAAAGTACTGGAAAATTTTGAAACATGAGACAATTTGAGGAACTTGAAATATTTTGAAATGTAACGGTTTTTGCCCCCTTAAAATTTTGGAGCCTATAACATACAATAAGCCCCTAAGATGCCCTGAGAGACCATTGAGGCTTGAGAGTGACAATTTTTGACAGACAAAATTACTGAATGCTGCCATCAAGTGCTCTGAGCTACACTCTCAACCCAAAACCAGTGAGGCACCAGTAGGAACACCCTTTCCCAATGGTCTCCGACTGGTGCCCCCTGGTTTTGGGTTGAGAGTATAGTGATCCATGGAATTAAGTCACTGTGAATTTTTTTCTCAATGGGCTGTAAGCTAACTGCGCGTAAATTATTTAGAGGAAGAGGACTTTAGTCGAAAAAAAATATCTCAATACCTCATTAGACGTCAAACACACAAAACGGTTTCAAAAGCGCATTTCACTTGAAACATACCTCTAACACCAACCAAAAAAAATATAATAAAATAAAGTAAAAACGATGTAATATATAGATAATAATTAAATTGAAATGATATTAAGAAGAGTGTGAGTAAAATAAGTGTAACGTAACAAGTGCTGCCTTTAGGCAAGCAATTAAAAGAAATTGCACCAAAACACGCTTTTTTCATATCTAGCATTTTTTGTTGAGACCATTTTACCATACACTAAAATATCACAATAAAATTAATGTATAACAATAAAAATCTGAATAGTTTAACAAAGAAAATGCTGATTTTTCAATAGAAAAAAGCACTTTTATTTCATGTATGTGTTCAGATTTTCATGTAAAATCATAATTGACTGTCATCAGAAGCGGACTGGGCCACCGGGCATCCGGGCAAATGCCCGGTGGGCCGCTCTGATATTTATTAATAAAATGGACAATTTTTATAAATTTACTAAATAAAATAAATATAATATAAATATAAAATAAATGCCGTTTGTAGATATGGAACATGGTCTCCATCTGGAAAAAATGTCTGGTGGGCCGCTCTGATATTTATTAATAAAATGGACAATTTTCACAATTTTTATAAATTTACTAATTGCTAATAGGCCGCTTGAATTATAATCACATTAAATTTATAATTTCATCAAGTTTTTTTTATTATCTCTTATTATTTTTGTTCAAAAGTTTACCGACACCCATTCATTATTACTCTAAACCATTTCAAAGTTTATTAATCATTTTATTAACATTCTAATACCATTTACTCTCTTACTATTGTTTCTCTGAACATCTTCGTGGAAATCTTAGTTTTTCTGTTTAAAGTTTGATAAATAGAATCTCTCTTTTCCAATTCTTCTTTCTGTTGCTTCCAACTTCATCGCATTTAGATATAAAAGATTGTGAAAGAGAGAGATAAAAAAATTCATTTTATCAAAAATTTTGAAATAAATGCTTTGCAGCTTAGCATTTAGATATAAAAAATAGTGAGAGATAAAAAAATCATTTCATTAAAGTTCACATATTTAGATATAAAAGATTGTGAAGGAGAGGGAAATAAAGAATTCATTTTACCAAACTTCATATATAAAAGTGATAAATACATATTTTTTTTTTTTGAATTGAAATTTGAAATCAGATTTTTTGGTTATTAAACAAATCTTAAAGAATCATAGAAAATCGTAAAAATATAACAAAATCGTAACAAATATTAAGGAGTATTAAGAAATCGTAGAAAGTCGTTAAAGGTCGTAAAGAAAAGTATGGGTAAACTTTAAATGAACGCACTGTATATAAAACAAAAATATTTTGTTAAGTTTTTGACTAAAATAAATTTCCATTCTTGGGCCGATTTCAGAGAAAAATGCCCGGTGACTTTTGACGGACCAGTCCGCCCCTGACTGTCATCATGTCACAACAATTAAAAGTAAATTGTTCATATCAACTTTATAAAATCTGAATTACAATTATTCTTATTATTATTTTTTATTATTAAAAGAAGTAGTGATTTTACAACAAAAAAAAAACTAAAGATGAAGCAAAAAAAAATTAGTAGACATGAAAAAAAGAAGAATCGTGAACTTTCTTCTTTTCTTTCTTTGTTTGCATTTCAATTTTAATTTTTTTCTTCTTCTGTTTCAAGTTAAGTTGCATTGTTTTAAATGTTTTATACGTTTCAAGACACTTTCAAAGAAATTCTGAGTACACTGTCTTTGTCTTTTCTTTTATTTTAAAAGAAATCTAATTTTTGCTGTTAATTCATTCAAATTTTACGGTCTTTAAGTTAATAGTCCATATTGTGCTTGGAGGCCTTTAAATAACTTAATAAAGCAAAACTAAATTTAAATGTTTACAAAAAAAAAGAGAACAAGGATATCAGTTTTAGTACGACTATGAATTGAGACAGAAATGAATCACTAATTTTTGGTTTAAATAATGATTTTAAGTTGAATAAGATCATGATTGAGCGTTTAATGATTTTTTTTACACCCTAAAGTATGCAATTCACTTTACCTGACGAAAAAAATGATGGAATTTCACTTTATTTTCCAAGAAAATCTAAGAACTGATTATTACGTTTCGCGAAAAATATCGAAATGAACTTCAAAATCGGATTTCACTGCTTACAATCACATTTGTGTAAAGTTTATTGCATAATTTCAGGGGTATATAGAGAAAAAAACCAAAGAAAATGATCTATTTTCCTGTATTAAATTTCAATTAGTGATATTCCACGTATGACTTGAGGCCTGTTTCCTTCCATAAAAAATATTATTAAAAAAATATTATGTTTCTATGCAATTATGTGACTTTTTTTATCGACCTAAAGGCTATTTGATTTTCTTTTATTACTTTCAATATAAACAAATTATTTTTTATTTGAATCAATTGTGTCAATGTAAATAGGAAACTTTGATCTAAATAAATCAGTTTAAAAACTCTCCTGTTTGAAATTCAAACAACTCAAAGCAATTACGAGGAAAATCAAAAAGAAAATTTACTGCATTTCAAAATTGATTTCTTATTTGAATATGATGATTTACTTTCATGTCATTTTGAAGACACGACAATGTCGCCTCACTTCGATTGATGTATCCTCAGATTTTCTTTTAAGAAGAAAAAATTGGAATAAGATCATGTTTAAAAATAAATTTTAATGATGATACACTGATGATGTTATCACATTTGAAATTGAACAACATCCAACTAAAAGGAAAAACTTTCTTCGTTGTAATAAAATTTATTTCATTTTAATGATTTCAGTTTCCATTGGTAACTAGATTAAAATTAAAATAAATAGAAAAAAAGAAAACATCATCATAATTTGTGACAGAGAATTTTATACTTTGTATTGAAATTTGTTTTTCAATTTGTTTAAGAATATAAGATGAACTTGTCAATTATTATATGGAAGTGTTTTTTATTGTAATGATTTTTACAGTACACGCGTTTTTCAATGAAAATATAAAAAAAAAAAAATAACACAAAAGGATGCTGATGATATGCATACTCACATTAAGAGTACATCAGCACTTGTTGCATTGTTTCTGTGCCAATTTATTATTGACAGTAAAGTGGCACTTTTTTAAATGAAACACACTTGAATGTCAATTTTATCGATATGTTAAGTGGATTTGCTTGAGGGATCATTTTCAATTATGATGAAGGGGTTTAAAAGTGATTTTTATTTTGAAATCGCTTTTGGGCTTAATCAATCAATAGCTAAAAATAATAAATTCGGTCATTTTAACAGTCGGGTCATTTGTAACGTTCACTACAAGACGAGTGTTACGGGGTAAGCAGGTAAAACTTGACAGTTCATTTTATGTGAATACACATACGGAAATGTCAAAAATCTTGTACGTTAGCATGGATTGTCAAACTTTATCTGCTGATCTAGTTAAAAAATGTCAATTTTTTTTGACAGTATCTTTTTCTATAGAATAAATGAAAACTTCGACTTGACTTTGAACCATTGTTTTTCAATTTTGCAGTTTCTCAAAAGTTTTTTTAAAAATGACAGTTTGAAAAATCTGCTTGCTCTGAGCCAAAGGGGATAAAAAGGTAAAACTTGACATTTCATTTTGCATAGACACACATATGGAAACTTCAAAAATTATGTACGTAAAAAAAGATTGTCAAACTTTTACCCGCTGGGATTTAACACCTTTCTGCCTTCGGAGGACTTAGCAACGGCTTTTGCTTAGCAAACTAATTTTTTCTGTCCAACAATTTCGAAATATAATTTATTATGATTTCTGAAAAGTACTAACTCCTAACAAAATATGCCAGTGATGACTCTTAAAAACACACAATGATAAATAAAAATATAATTTGCTACTTTTTTTTTGACATGATTGCATTGAACTTTCAAAAAATATTTAAATGAGGATATTAAACATGATGCTTTGACACAAGATCACCTTGAAAATGGCAAACATCTGCAAAAAATTAATCATTTTTTAAAAATATTTTCAAATCTTGTTCAAATCTAACCATCTTTTTAACAACAAAAAAAACACACAAAACTAGAGTCAGTAAAATCTTGACCAACTCATTCAACTATTCATTCATGCAGTGAGCTAAACACACATAATAACATAATAGATGTAATAAATAGTTGTAACATAATAAAAGTAAAAAGCCTTTGCTTGTAAAATGAATAAAAACAGTATAAAATGTAAAGCAACCAAACAATAACGACGAAGACGATGATGATGTTGATGATGAAATAAGAAAAATTGTTCCGTTATGTGTTATTTTTAATATGATATAAAAATAAAATGGAATTTTAAATGCTGGTTTCTTTCACAAGTTTTTTAAACTCATTCAACTAAGTCTTAACGAGAAATGTTGATATGAGAAGTTAATCTTAAAATTGTAAAAATTAAACTCACCTTAAAATTAAACTGCTATTTCAATGTAATCCAAATTTCATCCAAAATATCTCAATTTATAATTTTATTTGAATTCCACTTCAATTTCAATTCAATTTCTTAAACGGAAACTTGAGATAACACAAAATTTAAACCAAAATTAACATAAAAAAATTCCAGAAGTCACGTCAATTCTTGTCTGAAGCTCAATCATAAAAATAAAGCTACTTAATGTTTTTTCTGTTATTTTTATGATTTTTTTTCTCTTAAATTTAAATTTAAACTTCACTGATATTGACCATTAAAATGATTTGAAATGAAATCAAGAAATTTATTTGCCTTCCAGGTGTTTGCCCACTTTAAACTATTTATCGTTATTTTTGTAGATATTTCTTTAATTTAAATGTAATTTACTTATTTTTTTTTGTTTCTTTTTGATTCTTTTTTTTTCATTTATTCAGTAACGTAATATAAAATTATGCTTTTTTATTTTATTATTTTTATTATTTCTTTTTTTTTCATTTGTCATCCGGAAGTTTGTTTTATTTTATTTTACTTTATTTTATTTCATTTTATTATATTTGGTTGTTGTTTTACATTAATTTCAATTATTTTTTTCTTCTTATTATTATTGTAATAAGTTTATATTTAAATTGATATCTGAAATGAGAGAAAAAAAATTATTTTTTGTTAATTTGAACAAATTTTAATGAAAATTTTTAAATAAAAAATTAAACAAAGCATAATAGTTTGAGAAAAAAATTAAGTTTCATTTCGATGACCTTTTATTGTATTTGAATAATTTCGGTTGAAAAAAAAATTTTAGTTCTTTTTGATTAAAGTCGTTAAGCTTTGTTTAAATTCAAACAATAAAATCACTTGAAAGTTGTAAAATGGTGATTCAATTAATGAAATTTAAAAGGAGGCACTTCAAAAAAATTGAAGACGTTCGCTTAGCTCATTAATTTCAGTCGATGAAGTGATGATCAGTTAAGTGATTTTTTTGCATTGGATTGAATGCAATGAGAGGATGTCTATAATGCTACATGATCCCTTGGCTGGTGAGTAAAAAATAGATTTAAATCAATATGTTTTGTAAGGAATTTTCCTTAACAAGGTTACAAGGTCAAATGCTCATGAGCACCTCTAATCAGCATTCCAAAAGGCGAAAAAATTCATAAGAGAACGATATGAGATTTCAAATGGAAGACCCTCTGAAGGCCTGAATCAAGAAGAATCCGTCAAAAAGATCAGATTTGTAGGGCGACTATTATGCCTGCACTTAGGCCATCAGTCGGACCCATTACGATCGTAATCATCATCCGAGGGACTTAGCTTTTATCCTGCCATCCCAAGCAGTCGCCACCTTTATCTAGCCTTTAACTTAAATTGAGTAGCCGGAAAAAGAGTCATTTGATCCCTAAAAATCAAGAAGAAACCATCAAAAAAATTCAAAGCCAAATTTCTACTTAAAATGAAGCGGAACATCTCTGAAATATGAGTCACTGATAAAACCTTGTTCTAAAACGTCAATTTCAAGACTCTGAAACTCAATCAATGAATAAAATCTTACATCGAACAAAAAAAAATATTAAACCGGAACAACTTCATTCATTTATTCATTCAAACATTCTTACCCGTGTATTATCAGTGCTAACCTACTTCGACATTGAATATTAATAATAATAATAGTAAAAAAAAAATGATTACTAGGCAAACGCTAAATATTCTCTTTTTATGGTGTATCAAACCATTAATAGCTGTTTAACATTGACATTTAATAAGCATTTATCTAACTGCAAAAAATTAACGGTAATGAATTCAATTACAAAAAAAAATATTATAATTTTTTTTATTATTTGAAGATATTGCCTCATATTTTACGATTATTTAAATTAATATGTAAATGCCCTCTTTTATTTTATTTGTTTTTTTTTTTTATTTATATGAGAAGTGATCGGAATTCACAAAAACTTAAAAAAAAATTAAAGTTAAATAAATAACTTCATGCTCATTTTGAATGTAGTACTGAACAAGTGCTTTGTTTTTTTTTCATAATTTTATACAATAAATAAATATTAAATCACAGTTTGTTGTCCGTTTATGTAATATTTACCTTTGAGAATACAATTATTTTATTTTTTTTCCTTTATTTTACTTTTATGAACATGAAAAAACTGGAGTTATTCCAATTTCAAAGGAATTTTCAACACTTCATCACTTATGTTTTATCATTTCATATTCATATTTCGAATTATTTTTGTATGAAATTTTCTTCTTAATTTTCTGGTAAAATTCTTCCAGATAAAACTTTTTTTATTGCTTTACTTTTTAGTGCGCTTGGAATTTGAGTAATAAAATTTAAAATTAAAACAAAGAAGAAACCGAACCGATCACTTCATAAGACTCTACTCTACTGAAGGTATTCAGTAATCACTGACTTGAAGCATCACGCAATAAAAATGAAAAAAAAAAACTAAATAATATATCTTACAATATTAAGTAAGTTCATCCAAACAAGAAACATTCCATTGGTATTCAAGCCATACTACGATTAATAGCATAAAATTACAACAACAATGAAAATGAAGCGGTAAATTTTGAGATTTTTTTTGTTGCGTTTTATTTGTTTATTGTTCTTCTATATACAGAGAATTGGAGTTGTATTGAAGCTAAAAGTGACTTAAAATAAAAATGTTGGCTTACATTCAAAGAAAGAAGAGCAAAGTAGTAGACAGAGATAAGCTTATATGGAAATGAATTGTGTGGCGTAGAATCTAACGGTGTGTGTTCATTTGTGTGTGTGTATGTGAGAGAGGAAATGAGAATGAGAGAAAACATTAAAGAGAAAGAGAACGAAATTGAAAGTGACTTAAGTTAAGTCACTTACATACGACCATGTGCGTTGAGCCGTTAAAATGATTTAAATTCCACGTGGCATAAGTTTAACGGACTTTTTTTCAAAAAAAATTAATGTCCAATTCAAAAAAATATTCCTATACAAAAAAAAAGAATAGAAAAGATACAGCACAAAAAACCCACAATTAAATTAAATTACTCAGCTATTAACTTGATGTTATCTCCTATCCTTTAACCAGAAAATTTGCATATAAATCCCAAAATGTATTATTATTCCTGTGTTTTGTGTTCAAAATAATTTTCAATATTGCTTCAAGATTGGATTATCCTTTATTTTGTTTTATTTTAAGAGTTTTGATTTAAGACAGTATATTAGAAGTACCAATTATGAAAATTTATGTTCATGAACGGAAGCTATACAAAAAGTGAAACAGTAATTAAATGCTTTTGTATTTGAGAGGTTTAAAAGTACTTACTTGTTGTTACTTACTTAGTTCATGGTATAAAACCAAAAATTTATTTATAATCCGATTAATAATAAATTTTCGTTTTTTTTTCCTTTTCATGTACGTACATGTATCTATACAGCTCGTAATGTACGAGAACGAAAACAGATGATGTACCAAATTTACCTTTCCTATTAAAATTTTATCTTTTTGTGGATGGTGATTTTATGTGAAAAAGGAAATTATTTTGTTCTTATTCCTTATCTCTGTTTTATAATCTAATTTAAGACCAAATAGTAAAGTAAAGTCGGTTTTTTTTTAAATATTTAAATAAATTTGGTTTTGTCCTTACACTATACGATGTATAAAATATTTACAAGGGAATTTGCATTGTTAAACAAGCAACCACCTGTTTCATTTGAATTTTGATTTAATTTTATCCTGGTTTTGTTTTACGTTTCATTTGAAAAGTAATGAAATAATTTGTAACGTATGAGGTTTTTGTCTGTCTGTGTCTTATAAAAATAAATAAAATGACATTTGTGATTGTTTTTTTTATTACTCATCATCCGGATCAGAGTCCTTCAGTGATAAAATGAAATATTCAATGAAAGTTTGATATTTTTGATCATCTTCAATCATGATTCGCACTCCCAACATCTTATTTTTGTCAATACTGATAGTTGTTGTTGTTGCGATCATCAAAGTTTTTAGCATCAATTTGAGATGTGATGACTTAAATTCACATTTTGTTGTCTGTTTACATGTAAAATATATGATCATATCAGAATCTTTGGGTAATTCATAGTCCAAGTCTGATTCCATCGATCCATGTGCTATCAATTTAAATGACTTTGCATCTACATTAATTTGAATTTCATTTGCACTCTGTGACATTCTAAAAAAATCGTTTAATGTATGAAAAAAATCCGGACCTCTAAATGAAATCATAACTGTCGCATCTTGATCGTCCATTTCATAGTCGAGCAACGGTTGAAGTTCACGTGTTTTGATTGAACATTCAATCGCCAAATTGTCACTTTCACTTTCGGCAATCAGGACTAATGGGGCACCTTCTCCCTTGTACAGCATCTTGAATGAGGTTAAATTTTCGGGAAATGTAGTGAGATGTTCTTCAACTCGCTTTAAATTCACACAAAATGAGGACAAATCTTCGTCTTCAGTTGCCTTGTAACGATATTCGGTGAATGTTAAATCGTTTTTCTTTATATAAACACTTGCTTGAATGGATCTTCCCTCCTCAATTATTATCTTTATACCGTCTTCAGCTAATTGGAATGTGGCAAAATCCGAAAATGTTATTGTACGTACGATGTTTTGGAACATTTTGACATGATCCATTTTGGCGTAGAAGCGGATTTGACTGAGTTGGGTTTGGGTCAACATTCCGGTATTCCAATTTTTAATGACGCCTTTTTCGTGCCAAATTTTTGTGTTATGCATCGAATTTCGTTTCTTCAGCTGACTGTTCAATTTGTAGGAGGAATTTTTTGTATTCGGGAAGTGAGACTTCAATGATTAATTCTTTCTTGAGTGCAATTGCAAGGCGACTGGCGAGATTGTGTTTACATGTAAATTGAGTTTTATGCTGTTTAACATTGAATTTAAAAGATGGACATGGACAATTATTGCAACCGGCATAAAATAAATATGGTTTATTTTGAATACCTTCCACCCATATAATTGGAGCTCGATTTTCACACGTGTAATATCTAATAACTGACGAATCCAGAATTTCTAATGCACGGAATGTGACGACTCCAAGAAGCGAATGCAGTTCTAATAGATCTCGACTGGTCACTGAACGAGAGAAATTTCATAAGAATATTTTTTCAAAAATTTTAAAGTGAATTACTTACATTGATAATTTGGATCTGCATTACAAGAGGTTTCGATACGTTCTAAAACTAAATCTACTGTTTTTGCTAGGACAAGTTCGTGTACGTCTGGTTTAAAAGACATTTAATATTTTACATTTCATTTAATTGAAAGTTAAAAGCAAACTGATTCAAAATTGCGCCGTTATTTGTTTTGAACAATCAGCTGATTAATTTTTTTGAACATTTTGACAGAAATGACCGTTAACTATGTTGTGGCGCAGTGGGTGATTAACGAAGGCCATTTTCTTGTCGTTGCGTGCTTAGTAAATGAAAACAATGTATTTTCTTGGTATTTAAGAAAAAAATTATCATAAAATAAATAAAAGTATAAAATTATAACGCTTCCACAATAAATTCATTCCCTCAATAATATATAAAACTAAACGTAGTATTATAGAATTTAACCTGAACTTACTGAAAATACTCTCATTAGTGCCAATATTTCATAAAATATATAAAGAAAAAATTTTAACAGTAACAAAAAACAACAAAAAAAAGAGCCAAACCCCTTGAAAACGCCATATACAAATTCACATACTCAGTACATACATATACGAAAATTACTCATATAGAAAAATAACAGAACAAAAACAAAATGGCCCTTTCTACTTCCTTGTCTGCCGAAAATTTGACCGGAAACAACGAAACTAGCAGTGATACTTCCTCAATGTGTCTTGAATTGGCACTGGAAGGCGAAAGACTATGCAAATCAGGTGATTGTCGTGCTGGAGTAGCATTTTTCCAGGCTGCCATTTCGAGTGGTACAAATGATTTAAGGTGCGTTATAACGAATTTTAATCGAAATTATCATAATTAATTTGTTTAATTTTCATATCAGAACCCTTAGTGCCATTTATAGTCAACTAGGAAATGCATACTTTTATTTGGGGGACTATCAAAAAGCTATGCAGTATCATAAATTAGATTTGACATTAGCAAGGTCAATGGACGATAGATTGGGAGAGGCAAAAAGTTCAGGTAACCTTGGAAATACGTTGAAAGTCATGGGACGATTTGAGGAAGCTGTTATTTGTTGTGAGAGGCATTTGAAGATTGTAATTTATATATTTTTTATTAAAATGATTCATACTAACTTCAATTTTTCTCCTTAGGCAAGTGAACTAGGAGATAAATTATCAGAAGGTCGTGCTCTGTACAATTTAGGGAATGTTTATCACGCGAAAGGCAAAGAACTTCGTCAAAAGGACGATTCATCTGGTGAATTTTCTGATGAAATTAAGGCAGCCCTCAACAAGGCAATTGAGTTTTATCAAAAAAATTTATCATTAATGCGTGATTTGGGAGATTTGGCTGCTCAAGGTCGTGCTTGTGGTAATCTTGGTAACACATATTATTTGTTAGGTGATTTTGAGCAAGCAATTGAGCATCACAAGGAACGTTTGAAGATTGCTCGTGAATTTGGTGACAAGCCTGCTGAACGACGTGCTAACAGTAATTTGGGAAATTCATACATTTTTTTGGGTGAATTTGAAATTGCAGCTGAGCATTACAAGAAAACGTTGTCCTTGGCAATTGATTTGGGTGAGCAGGCCGTTGAAGCACAGGCTTGTTACAGTCTTGGAAATACTTTTACATTACTCAGGGATTTTCCTGCAGCAATTCAATACCATCAGAGGCATTTAGCAATTGCACAAGAATTAGGTGATCGTATTGGAGAAGCACGAGCTTATTGGTCACTTGGTAACGCACATGCTGCAGTGGGAGATAACGAAAAAGCACTTCATTATGCTCAACTTCACTTTGTCTTGGCCAAAGAAATCGGAGATTTGAAAGGAGAGGAAACAGCAAAAATGAATATTGGAGACTTACGTCGAATTTTAGGTCTCCCAGAAATGTCAGATTCAGATTCACTGCCAGAAATTCCAAATCATGACAATCAAAATGGTGGAAGTCGTATCATTCGAGTGAGGCGTCAAAGTATGGAACAACTTGATTTAATCAAACTCACACCAGATGCTAAACAAGCAGCAAAACAACAAGAAGCAAACAATACTGAAGAGAATGAAAATGTCAATACCGAACTCTTCGATCTACTCACAAAGTTCCAAAGTAAACGAATGGATGACCAGAGATGTGTTTTGAAAGTAAATAATGGCACAAGTAATGGAGATTCTCGTAAACCATTGGCACCGCAAAATACAACAAAAACCACTTTTATTGATATGATTGCCAATTTCCAGTCAGAACGCATGGATGAACAACGTGCTGCATTACCAGGATTGCGTTCACCTGAAAACGCAACTCCAGTGCATGAAAACTCGAATAATCCCACCAATGATGATAATAATGAAGCCTCCACATCAAATGCACCCACCATTACAAACAATGAAACACCTGAAGATTTCCTCGATCTGTTAGCACGTTGCCAGGGATCTAGAATAGAAGATCAACGCTCCGAACTTCCAACGTCTTCAATTACCATGGATACTGAAGCAAGTAATGACGATGTCGTTGGACAACCGACACCCTCCAGAAATAATCAAAGAGTGCCAGCCTCCACAATCGACGAAGATTTCTTTTCACTCATCATGAAAGTCCAAAGTGGTCGAATGGATGATCAACGTGCCACTGTGCCAAGTACCAAAAAAACTAATAAATAAATTTAATTTTTTTGTTTTAAATTTACACAACAAAAAATACTTCATGAAAAGTATTAAATTTTAATATAAATTTTAAAATAATATTAATAATCAAATTACATTCTATTTTTTTTTAACGAATTCATTCATTCCATGTAGAAAAAGAATTTTACTCATTCTTAAAATATTTGAACTAATATTCCACTAATATAAATATTTTTTTTTTAATTTTAATCTTGCTGTATTTTTAACATTACTAACAAATTACAAATAAAATTTAATTTAAAAAAAATTAGGAAAATAAAATAAAATGTATCAACTCTGACCTGCGTATGAAAAATTACCAAAATTTAAAAATATACAATGTTAAATCCTATAATTATTATTAAAAAAAATTCAAAGTCTAATAAAATCTAAAAATTTTGACGCCATTTAAAATAAAATAAAATGAAATTCATTGATTTAGTTTTAATTTAAATTAATTTTTATTTGAAAAGGTTTCAAAGGCAAGGGACCGTCCCTGGTTCTTACAGTTCTAGAGAATTTTGGTATAATTTTTATCT
Organism: Culicoides sonorensis; assembly: GCA_900002565.1. Taxonomy (NCBI): domain Eukaryota; kingdom Metazoa; phylum Arthropoda; class Insecta; order Diptera; family Ceratopogonidae; genus Culicoides; species Culicoides sonorensis. Next base: position 133,024 of record LN483477.1, on the reverse strand, counting down.
AAACGTCATTAAAAATATTTCACTAAAAAATTAAATTTAAACGGATTTCATTGAGGCATCATCCTCATCGTCGTCATCAAATCGTGGTTGTTTTTCTCTTTGTTTTTCTTGCAAATCAATTGCTTTGTGTTTTTTTTCTAGGATTTTAATAAGAATGTCAAGTTTATCCTCTTTTATGCTTTCCCTGATATTTCTAAAGAATTCCAAGTAATGATGTGTGTTGTGACTGAAATTTAAATTCATTGATTAGCTTTAAAGGGTGAATTTGGTAATTTTTTTCTACTTACATCATTAAAAGTGTCGATCCGAGCAGCTCCCTACAATTCATTAAGTGATTTACGTAGGCTCGTGTATGATTTTTACACGCTAAACATTTACAGTCCTTCTTCAAAGGACCAAAATCGTCTTTGAATATTTCCTGACTTAAATCTATCGCATATTCCGTGTTATTCTCGTCAGATACATCGAATAAAAGGGCATGTGATGATTGTGTTGCTAGATATGCGTACGATGTATCAAACACGTCGACCCCTTTTTGGATGAGCTTCAATATTGTGAGTGGTGGATATGCGCCGAACATAAACCTCAATTTCGAGTCTGGCAAGGATTTTATACAAAAATCAATTATTTCATAGAATTTTTCGTTAAATAAGTCATCTTTTGTAGCAGTCAATCCATTTAAATGAAATCCATCCAGAAAATATCCATTTATTTCATTTTCGTACTTTGATAGGAATTTTATTATTTCTTGACGTGACTCTTTACTGAAGCCTCCTTCAATAGATGCAATCAAAAGTGTTTCTTTTAATCGCCCAGACTTTTTGAATTTTTCCAAACAATCATCAAAGAATTTCATTGACTTGTCAACGGCTTTGATAACACGTTTCTTACTGCAATCATGTGGAGTGACACCATCACACAAAACATGAAAAAAATCTGGCTGAAATGTCTCAACAATTTCCATATATTTTTCACTCGTTATCGGCACTTTACCATTCCTCGTAAATAATGCCATACTTTCTTTATCGTTATGACCGGTTCGAGTTTCCTCAGCTGGATCATTGAACACAACGAATGACGGTCTTTCAGGCAGGGCAGAAAATGATGTGATGGGTTGTTTAAGTACTTTAAGAGCTTCATGCATGTGAAAGGTTGAGGTCAAAGGAATTTGTATTGGTAAATTAATATCAAAATTAGATAGTTCGAGCACTTCTCTGGACATGTGAGGAAAACTGGCGCCCTATGAATGAATTTTTATTACACATTTAAGGTTTAATTATAGAAAATAATCTTACTCTCGTATACTGCAACACCATAGGCGTTTCAAGTTCTTTGTTTACATCAGCTCCAAGTCTCGATGGAAGGGACGTTAATCGACATATTCTTCCACCACATTGTTTTGCTACATTTTCCACAATAACTTTCATTTTATTCAATGAAAAATCTTAGTACGTATAAAAAAATTAGTCAGAATTTATGAGAACAGATGATTTTGAGTCACTTGAGATATCAATAGACCGAATCAAAACAATACCACATGTTATTTTTTTTTGTTTACTTTCTCACTGGGACTTTTATTCAAAAAATTGACCGCGGAATTTAACCCAGATAAGGCGGCATACTTTTCGACTTTTTATAAAAAACTTCAATTTTGTAATATAAAATTATTTTGTTCATGTAAATTTGTATGTTAATTTCATAAAAAAACATTTTTAAGAACCATTTGGTCAGTTTCCAATACTGATTATTTGTCCAAAGCATGATTTTAAACGAATTTAAGTTAAACTTGCTTGGCCTTCTGGAAGGACTGTAGCCTAATCTGGGTTAATCGATCCATTTTCAACATGCCTTATTTTGAATTAAACGTTACATTTATCAATTTAACTCTTAAATTGCTGGGGACAGGTTATGAAACATTTTTGTTTATGATTAAAATTAATCTTAAAATAGCAGAAAATCATATAATTAAATAATTCGTATCAAATTTGAACACGGAATATTTTCCATTTTCACGCATTTTCATTTTTCTCTTGTAAATTTTCTCTCACTCTTAATTTTTTTCTGATATCTACATATGTTTTAGCATTACATTGTATTTTTTCCCTTACAAGACATCATGTCAGCAATCTAAGCAAAGAAAAAATTAATAATATTTCATTGAAAAAAAAAATTATAGAATCAAATAAAGTTTAACGTCATTCAAATCAAGCTGATATGAAAGTGATAAGGTCAAAAATCAGAATAACACATTTCTTCTTCACTAAACGACAGTGAAATAGATTTTTCTTCCCTTTTTTTCTATTAGTGATACAGTTTGAGATAGAGTTGAAAGTACTACTGTGCATATAGTTAATATTTGCAATAAGTTATAGTTCATTACTTTCATTCGAATCGGATGGACTTGAAAGTTACGAAACGAAAATATTTATGTTTGGTTTATTTTTCAATTGAAAGTTCTTTTAAGGAAATAAATGGAAGATAGTTGCGAGAGTGATAACAACGGGAGTAGATGTGTTGAAAATATTAAAATATTAGAAGAAAATTTTACAGAAACATTAAATTTAACGAGTGACGAAAGTGAAGAACGTAAAGTACAAGACACAGAGGAAGAGCGTCAATTAGATTTTGAGAAACAGAATCCTTGTAAGTGTTTTGAACTTGATTTTTTTACTCGTCCTTTATTTTTTTTTAAATAATGAAAGAGAGTCTCGATTCGCAAGGTGTTTTTCTCATAGTTTTTTATTATTGAACGAATATTCATAATTTGTTTGACTGTTTTTAAAATTGAATTCATTAAAATCATATAAATTAAGACCCTTAAAAGAATTCGAAGGCCAAATACAAATTTTCTTCATTGTATGTCAATTTTTTTTTTCATTTGACAACGAAAATTCATCGATTTTCTATCAAAGCATCATATCAAGCAAAAGTATGACACAAATTACTAAAGAACATTCAATAAGAAAATATGTAAATACAAAACGAAAATGATAGCAAAAAAGAATGATAGAAAAGTTGTTTATTTTGCTTAATTTACATTTTATACAGAATATTGCTTTTGCCGGTTGGTGATTGATTGGTCGATATTTTAAACTGATAACGTATTTGAAAATAATGATGATGTTAAATTGCATTAAATGCAAATTTTATGTGTGACATAGTGATAGTTGTAGTTAGATAGAAGTATATTATAGGAGAATGTAAATTTTTTAATTAATTTCTAAACATCGTGTGACGTCTGTTGTTTTAACTACAAGAATTTCTGTGGGGGTTTAAGAAGAAAATTTTAAGATTTTTAGTTTGTTTATTTGATTTTCCATTCCATGTTCAATAAAATTTGAGTTTATGTTATTTCTTTTTTGTTTTTTTTTCTCGTGAAATAGAAAATCGCTTGGAATGGGTATTCAAACTTCTAACGAAAGCGAATTAGGTATGTAAAAATGATTTAAGTTCATAATCAGAGTTAGTGGTTTGATTTTGTGTGTGTTTTTTAATTGCTATTGCCCCAAAATAACACGTTTTAACGAAGGGATAATTAAAGCTTAGTGGTGCCTGTATCGCAATTTTTCTGATAGGTGCTAAGTTCTATGTAAATCTATCTTTTTAAGTTTCGAAATTGTAATATTGATTTATAAAAATAATTTTGATTTGAAAAAAAATGCGACTACTTCGGATGACAGGATAAAAACAAGGTCCAATGGTAGTGGTTTAGCGTATGCTATTAGATACTTCGATTCTGATAGTATAACCTATAAAGAAGCTCAAAGCAGAAGTGATATATCCACATTTGCTGTTTATTTTTAATTAAATTTCATTTTCATTTCATTTTTTGAATATTTTGTGCCCAGTGACAAAAATTGATTTTGACATTCGCCTAGTGAGAAAAAAACAACTGATCAGACTCTCTTTTATTTTGCTTTCAATTGTGATTCGTACATGTTGGTTGTATTGAAAAAATTGAATTGAATAGAGAATATCATTCAATTTATACTGAAAAGAAAACAAAAAAGTCCGCGAGTATTTTCAATACAAAACCGCGACTTGTTTCAATACAGAGAATACACAATTGTGAGACAAAAAGAGCGTCAAAACACGCGATTTTTGAGTGAGATAGAAATTTTTATATGTCTTACAATTTTACTCATTCATTCATAGCTGATACAACAAATACAAACAAAACTTGTGGTAGTCAGAATTTGTCAGGAGAAGACGAGCAAGCAAAATCTAAAGCTGCTGAGACAACATTATTGTTAAATAATCAGACTACACAAAATTTCACTGAGGTTAGACAAGAAAGCGTCCAACTCCCATTGAAATCCAGAATGCCAAACATTAAGGTGTTTTCAGGATCATCGCATCCAGATTTAGCTCAACGAATTGTTGGTAAGTAAAAATTGTGTAGTTTTAAGTGGAATCATTGTGAAAAGTGTCAAGAAAATCATTTAAATTCGGGTTGGAGATAAAAACGTGCTTTTTACTCGTACTCACATTTCTGTATCCATACAGCTTTAAATACATACACGTGTGTGTGATGATAATACAGATAAAAATTGTTGTACATACACAACAAATAATAAAAAAATCCCACCTGATTGAATTAGATTTTTGATTAAAATAAATTCCGGCATGATTTCATGGAAGCAAAAATGGAATTTGGATTCTACACTTCAAGAGAAAATTTCAAAATCATTCGAATTTGATTAAAATGCCATTAAAAATATTTTACAATCATAAAGATGGATGACAATTTTATAAAAAAAATAATAAGACAATTAAATTAAAATTCATTTAAATTTAATTTTTCAGATCGACTCGGCCATGACCTCGGCAAGGTCGTCACAAAGAAGTTCAGCAATTTGGAGACATGGTAAGTGCAATGCAATTAAATGCAATATAAAATTTTTTTTTCCAAGCAAAATTGTAGTTCCGTGTCTTAAATTTCAAGTTTAAAGAAAAAGAAAAATCAATTTTATTTAAAGTGTGTGGTGATTAAATTTAAATGTAAAAAAAAAATTACATAACAACAAGAACCAAAAAAGAAAAATTTTAAAAAGAAAAATACAACAAAAAATCAACAAATTGTATCAGTCGTTGCTTAGTGCCGATCACTTATTTTGTTTACAAAAATATTGATTGAAGCAATGAACTGAACAGGAGAAACCTTGTTTCATGTCCTGGTTCGATATGGTACTGACATAAAAGGATACAATTAAATTGAAGTTCAGAACATAAGTAATTAGTTTATGGGCATATGACCTTGATCGAAAAAACGCATTTTTATTAAACGTATTATTATTTTAAATCAATATTCTTATAGTACAAAATTCCACAAATGGAAACATAATTTATTTTGTTTTGTAAATGAATATATTGAACATTTTACGACACGTAAGTGAAAAAGATGAGCCATGGCAATGAATCGTTAACCTTGTAACCGGTTGTAAATGAGAAAATTCTACATTTTTACATGCAAAATTAAGAGAGAAAAGTAAATTTTTTTTTCATTAAGAATTAAAATAATGAAATAAAGAAGATGATGCAACATTTTTAATTCAATTTTTGGCAATTAAATGTGGCGTCATAACAGAAATTCGTCATTGAATATTCGTTATTTAGTTTTTTTTTGGCAACAAAATTGTACAATGTACATGAATATTACAAAGTTCTATGAACATATGAACAAATAAATTTTAAATGATTTGTTTATATTGTACTCAAATGTTGATAATGAATTATTTTGTTGTTGTTTTTGTGGTACTTGTGAAGTGAATTTGTATGAAAATTGGATTGTTGGATTGTAAACAAATATTTTGATCGATTTTTAAAGGTACAAAGAAGGTGTGATGCCAGAAGGCAAATTAATTCATGAAATAATAATTGGTTTGTCATGATTCATTTATGTGAATTGACTATGAGGGCCACAAATATAACAAATGGACAATGATGGCATATCAAACCCGCGAGGACAGTGGCAGAAAATTGGGTCTGGTCAGATCAAATCTGATGAATCGGCTTCTACGATAAAATCTGCACTCAAACCTGCAAAAAAGTCCTTTTGAACTTGATCAGAGTAGACACTTTAAAAATTTGATGGATGGTTAGGCAGGTACCCACCTAACATGGATCCACGTGGTCTGACGTTTTTGTCAGCTTTATGAGATAAATTTGTCCAAAAGCATGTGAGGGATCTCAATTTCAAATTACCGGTCAATTTCGGTTATGAGACAGAGAAACCTCATTTTAACTTAATTTCATGCCAATCAACTCATGTCAGTTGTAGTCAAAACAAAAATACAGGAAATCAAGAAAAAATCACGTAGTACTCGTGTCTCCCTATTTAATCAACACACTTTCATAAAAACATACATCAATAACAAGAAATATAGAACAATTAATGTCTTATCAACAAAATATAAATTCACTCGACCTTTAAAAAGACACACATTTTAATTGACTGCCAATTTTTAAATAAAAAAAGTCATAAATCATCTTCGATTTGTGGTTAATTCAATTTTTACATTCTAAGAATTGTCCACGTTTAATCAATTTCTGCTACTATCAAAGTGTCAAATTACATTAATGATTTAGATGACCCAATAAAAGTAAATTAATGTCTATGTAAAAAAAAAGAAATCTGATTAGAATATTATCATATGACATGTCATAAAATAAAATAAAATAAAAATACTAAGAAACAAAACAAAAAAAAAACACATGGAACCAACACATGTTACTTTATTAAATATTTTTTTTTGAAACCGGTATGGAATGGAACCTTACAAGACAAGACAAGAAATTAAATTAAAATAAAAGTAAGTTTTAAGAATAAGAATGGAAAAAAATCCATAATAAAAATTAATATAATAAAATAAAAGGAATCACGTGGCTCTGGTTCTGTTATTAGCTATAAAATTGACAAGCACAGTTATTATTCATATTTTTATTGTTTGTTTTATTTTCAATGAGGGCCTTAACCGTAAGAGGTTTGAACTTCTCATTGAACATGTAACTACATTTATTTTGATATGATATAACGAGATTTTCAATGAGAATTAGAATTTGAATTAAAAAAATTATGTAAAATGATTAGTGAAACTTCTTATATCCCTTTACTGACTAATTTTTTAAATCTAAATTTTTTAAGCACGTTTTTGAATTTTATTTACAATTTTTAATGCATTTATTATCGATTTTGGAAAATATGCGAGTATTGTGGGCGCTTATTATGTCGGTCGGTCAAACTATAATGGACCTGGGACCGTGAAGGGATAAACGTAAAATTCAATATATTAAGTTTTTTTTTCTTTCTAAAATACAAATTAACCGGTTTTTTTTAAGTTAAGTTAAGTTACTTAATTTATCACTGCATGAACAAGTTTTGATGTCATATTTCATATCGGGTGACATTGAATTCAGAATAAAGTTTTTAATTGATGTCAATAAACTTGGTATGTATGTTTGAATTGTATGGAGAGAGCTTTAGAGTGTTTGTTTTAGAAGAAACTAAAAAGCAAATATCACTATGACAATTTGATAAGATGATGCTTAGAATTTTAAATGGAATGAGATATGAAGCCACTTTTGAATTAATTTTATTTTAATTTATTTTTTTTTTCATTTCAGTGTTGAAATTGGGGAGTCAGTTCGTGGTGAAGACGTTTACATTGTCCAATCAGGCTCTGGTGAAATAAATGACAACCTCATGGAATTGCTTATTATGATAAATGCGTGTAAAATTGCTTCGGCATCACGTGTAACTGCTGTGATACCTTGCTTCCCGTATGCCAGACAAGACAAGAAAGACAAGGTAAAGGTAAATTTGTTGCAATTTTTTGCTAAGAAAAAAACATTTAAATGTTGTAAAATGCTTTTAATTTTGATTTTAAATTTTACGTTTTATTTGCTACCTTTTCTGTTTCTGTAATTTCTTTTTCTTTTAATTTTAATTAAATTTATTTGAACAAGAAAATTTCCTTCTGCAGTATTTGTTTATGGAAAATTCAAAATAAAAATTCTTTCAGTTTTCGTATACTTTTAGCCGATAAATTTAATCATTCGAATTTATTTTATTTGACATGCAATGTTAATAAAAAATTATAACGCTTGAAATTAACTTTTAACGACATATCAAACATAATTCAATTTTGAAATCTGGGAAAGAAAATTCAAATGTTCCAGGTCTCAAAATTTGAAATTCAATTCAAAAAATATAAAAAAAAATGTTTGTTTTGTCTGCTTTGCTTTTGCTTTGAGTTCATGATTAATAATTAAAATAGTGATAAATGTTTTTTTCAATATTAATCCAAAAATTGCAATTTACTTTGAAACAAAAAAGTAAAATACCAACTAATGCTTTTCTTTTTATTTTTTTTTGGTTTTCTCCTTATCATAACAAAATTTCAAAATAAAAATGTATTGCTAAATTAAAATTTTACTACTCTCAAAACTCTTGATGACTTGAATCGAACTTCTTGATCTATTTCTATAAAATAATAAAATTAAATGAAAATCTGACATTAAAATTAAAAAAAAAAAAAAAAATATTTGACGTGAAATTCGAAAAATTTCCAATGAAAAATTTGAATAAACAGAGTGGTGATGATAAGCTGGCTAAATTGATGAAATCCAACGAATGGAAGTTTAGGGTATAAAACCTTTTTATTCCTATATTTAATTACTAACTTTCATTTTTCATTACTAATAATCTATTTCTAGTCCTCTTTCATTTCTAATTCTCATAACATTTACCATTCATGCATTCATCGAGCACATTCAATGCAAATCACTTAGTGATTAAATTCATTGAATTCAAAGTCATACATTTTTCTGGAATTGGGGTCACATTTTTATTGAAATTCGTTACATTTAATGCTTATATAATCATTTTTTTATCCTAATACTCATTTCTTTGTATTCCTTTCCAAATAATAGACAATTCCGTACAAATAACCAGGCGTTTCCATTATAACTGTTAAAATTTTAATATGAATGTCAGCAAAGTCAAGTTCAATGAATTTCTTCTCAAATTGAATGAATGGAAACAAAACACTCTGTTTTCTTTTTATTTAATTATTAATCTCATTTTAATTTTAAATTTAAGACGTTTCAATAAAAATATTATTTATAATTTTAATTACAACAACGCCTGATGTGACGCCTGAGGTCAATTTGTACGGAATTGTCATTTTTCTTTCCTTTCATTTTCACTAAATTTCACTTTTTCCTTATTCCAATCACAAAACACCCTGGGCAAAGTGCATGTAGGTTAAATTTAAATAAATCTTTAAATAAAATTGGCAAAACAAACATAATTACAAGTAAATAACATCATAAACACGTCATTGATAAGACATTTAATCAATAAAATAATAAAAATTAAAAAAATAAAATAAAAATGCATCTGATGAGCGATGTTTTCTGGCACAGTATTGAATTTAAAAAAAAAAATCATAATAAATAGCCTTCACAGTTAAAATTATAAAAAGTTAGATTACTCTTATTTATTTATTTACAATTACATTTTGTTTATTTTTCATTGATTGTAAACAAAAATAAAAGTTTATATTTGAAATGTGCATCGATGATCATTGCTCTTATCAGTTTCAAAATACAAAATAAAATGTAGAGCCGGTATTTCGATTAAGATTTAATCGAATGTGTGTCATGATTGTGATTTTTGATATGTGATGGGTATTTAGAACGGACTTTTTTTGAATTTTTGAGAATTTTTGAAAGGAGGATTGAGTGTCAATTATGAAGCTCTTGGGTATCGTGGCTAGAAAATTAGACGATGTCAACTAGTCGAGTGGACTGAAACTCTGAAGACTATCCGTGTCTCTCATTGTGAAGTATATTCTGAAGGCGGAATTTGAATTTTTTTTAAAGGTGAAGATGCTTCCCTTGGTTTAAAATTGTACTCAAATTGTGAAATCAGAGCAATTGCATTGGCCATGCAATGGGCTGAAATATTGGCCTTGTTTTAACAATTTTTCAGATTTTAAGTCATATTCGCACCAAACAAAAAATTATCTTCTATGAACTGAATTCCTTTGAAATGCAACTTTCAAACTCGTTCAATGGCAGTAATTTTTTAATTTTTTGAAGCTCCAACCGACTCATTTGAGTTTCGCCTTTCAATTTTATTAGAATCAGATTTCCATGTTCCCATTTCTTCATAATCTCCTTTCAGTTCAAAAAAATTGAATTGACCTCATATAACAGATCAATGACTTGAATAGTTTACCATGTTACAGTTAAGGCGCCCTAACTGATAAGACAAAAACATGTTCAGTTCATAAACAAACAAATGAATTGACGTTAACGACAGTTGTTTTTTTTTCGATGAAAAATCATAACAATAATAAAAAAAAAGTAATATAAAAAAAGTAATAATTTAAACTCATTTTAATCTGTTTTGAATTTTAGACTTTAAATTAAACATCAATTATTATCGCTAATGTAGAAATGGCATAGCAAAAAAATGCATGTTGCACATAGTTGTGTTTTGTGTGGATGTGTGTATTGATACGTGTGTGTGTGTTTGTGTGTGACTTATACCTTATAAATTAATATTACATTGAATTTAAAGTTTAATTAAAATTATTCAAAATACTTGGGAATCCGAACAAAAATCATTCATTGAAAATCCTTGTCCTAGAGAAAAAAATTTAAAAAAAATTTCCGTTAAATTTTTATCATTATAATTTTTTTCCATGGGGTTCACTTAAGGCTTCTCTTCATGAAAACATTTTTTTTTGTTTCACATTCATATACAAAGTCCTTTCATATTTTGTTTGATCAGTATCATGTTCAATTGAATTTTAAAAGTAAAAATTAGATGAAATTAATAAAATAAAATAAAACAAAATTGAAGAGACAAACATTTTTAATATGAAAATTTCCTTTTTTGTTATTGTTTCAATTATAGGCTGATCATTATGTGCCTGAATATACTGTGAGTAAGAACAAAGAGCAAAAAAATCAAGTGTCCTTTGATAAAAATAAAAAAAAAATAAATAAAATGTCTCAGATAAAATAAAAATCACGTTAAAAAAAATTAAATCCTTTTTTTTTGTGTGTGTGTGTATCGCACATAACATTTGTTCTTTTGATGAAAAGCTGTTAAAAAGGGCACGCAGCTGATAAATTTGTAAAAAGTGTTTCATTATTAAATATTTTTATTATTATGATAATTAAAAGCGTGTCTTTAGAAATTAAATTACATTAAAAAAAATTAACATGAATCAATTGTAGAAATTTTTTTCTTTGGGTTTCATTTTTTTACTTTTGAATGTTTTCCAAGTTGTGATTTTCTCTTAACCGTTTTAGACTCAATTTTTTTTTTTTTTAATTAATCGAATCAAATTTTGTATAAATTTAGGGATTCATAGACAGTGTTCAGTTTTGTTTGTTTGAGTAATGACAGATGTCTAGAATGTTAAAACCAGAGTTAGATGTCGATTTCATTGAAATTGATAAATAAAAAAAGAAAAAAAAATTTTAGGTCCTGTTTTTCTTGAGGTTTAATTTTTTTTGTATTTAAATCGATTTTTTTTTGTTGTATCAGATTTCCGTTAAAATTAGTGCTTAATGAATTTTGTTGCATTTTGTTAAATTTTTGTATCGTTTTGTAGAAATTTAACAAAAAAAATGTGTTTGTGTGTGTGTGTGTATTATTTGATATGTTTTTGTTTGTTCTTGTATTAAAAAAAATCATAATTTTCATCATTTTTAATTAAATTTTTATACAATTAAAAGTAGAATTTCATTGAATTTAAAAAATAAATAGTCATCGTTAATTATTGGCAAAACTAAACGAAAACTTCTAAATTTAATCATAATTTTTTTCATTTTTTAATATATTTTTCTAATTTTTTCCTTTTTTTCAATAGATTAGTTAAATAGGAACTATAATTAACTAACAAATTAACAAAACGTAGTTTTAACGTCTCATTAAAAAGTAAAATTCAAAATTTTGTAATTTAAAATTTTTATATTTAATAAATTAACTCACTAACCACTTAAAATTTCTTAGTTAAATATAGATTTTTTTGTTTTAATATTCGAAGAAATTTTACTGATCTGGAGTTTATTTTTTTCTTGCATTTTACCTTGACGTTGAACGTTCTATTTTTATAGAGTCGTGCCCCGATTTCAGCTAAACTTGTTGCTAATATGTTGTCAGTGGCCGGTGCTGACCACATTATCACAATGGATTTGCATGCCTCCCAAATCCAGGTAAGAATTTTACTCGTAAATGTGCATTGAAATGACTTTAAAAGAATTTTATTTAAATTTTTTAGGGATTCTTCGATATCCCCGTTGATAATTTATATGCCGAACCCGCTGTCTTGAAATGGATCCGTGAAAATATCTCGGATTGGCGTAATGCAATTATTGTATCACCGGATGCTGGTGGTGCGAAACGTGTCACTTCAATTGCTGATCGTTTGAATGTCGAATTTGCCTTGATTCATAAGGAGCGGAAAAAGGCAAATGAGGTTGCATCGATGGTTTTGGTATGTTTTTTCCTTATAAATTATATGAAAACATAAATTTTAATTAATTTATCATCCCTCACTCAGGTCGGTGACGTTAAAGATCGTGTTGCCATTTTAGTTGATGACATGGCAGACACTTGTGGTACAATTGTCCATGCTGCCGATAAATTAGTCGAAGCTGGTGCAACAAAAGTGTATGCAATTTTGACGCATGGAATTTTCTCCGGACCAGCAATTCAACGAATCAATAATGCGTGTTTTGAGGCTGTTGTGGTGACAAACACCATTCCACAGGACGAGCATATGCGGGATTGTCCAAAAATTCAAGTAATTTACATACATTTTTCCAATGTTTCATTAAAATTTTAATCGAATTTTATTTGAATTGCAGTGCATTGATGTCTCAATGATGTTTGCTGAGGCTGTTCGGAGAACTCACAACGGTGAAAGTGTGTCATATCTTTTTTCAAATGTCCCATATTAAAGTTAGACTACACTTCAATATAATAGGCGTTAAAATTTCACGTGTTTTTTGTCTCTCATCTTATATTAATTAATTTTCATATAATTTTTTTTTTATTTTAAAATAATAACAGTTAACTTTTCATTTTCTTACAAAATATAAAACAAAAAATAGAATTAAAAGACACATAAAGCTCACTTACATTATACAAAAGAGGAAAAAAAACATAAAATGGGAATTAATTGGAAATTTTTTTAAAGATTTTGAAAAACAAATTAAGGAAAAAAACAAAAAATAGGATATAAGTCAATAGAAAATTTAGATAAAAAATTTACAGAATACATGAAATGAATGACAAAATATTAGATAAAAATTTTCTTTCACTTTAATTTTAACCTGAAAAATTTGAAATCCCTTGATTTGGAGGTCAAAAAGTAACTGATATCGTTTTTCAGGTTAATTTAAATGAAAAATCAAAACAAGATTTTCACTTTTTACTTTTTCTCACATCAAAAAAGGTTCTGACACTGAACAATTCTGGTTCCATAGAAGGGTTTCAATGCGATAACATTCAAAATTCAATCAAATTCAAATACAATAAGAAATTTAATCAAAATGACAGATGAATATGATTCCATTTAATTTCAATATGAAACGAAATTTTACACAAAAAGAGGGTAAAATACATTCTAAATTATTGCAAAATTTATCGTGAAACAACATGAATTATCAATAAAACAACTAAAAGAATTTAAAATTATGAATTGGATACAAAAAAAATTGAGCAAATTGGCTGTAAAAATATTTTTTCAAAAAATATTTAAATGAAAAAATTATAAAATGTTAAAAAATTATAAATCTATTTAAAAAAAACTTAATAATTAAAAATTTATTTTCCATTTTCTTTTTTTTATTTGATTTAACTTTTTTGTATGCGTTAAGGGTCATTTAAAATCATAGAAATCATAGGAGATATTTTAAAAAAACATGAATAACTCGCACTTTTCTTCTTATAGAAAATAGAAAAATAAACTTATTTTAACGGTACCTTACAGAAAAAAATTTCCTATTGAAAAAAAAATGATGACATTAGAAGTAAAATAAAAAAATAAAATGATGATGCAAAATAAAATAATAAAAAAATAGATCATATTAGATTAGAATGAAAAAAAATAATGTTAGGTTTAAGCTGAATGAATCGATCGCGAGGATGTTCTTTTAGAATTTAAGAAAAACAATTATTATCAATAGCTATGAAAAAAAAAACTAAAACAATTATGGAATAAGACAAACAAAAAAAAATCAAGAATCAAAAAATTAATAAAAAAATATAATTCTCAAAAAAAAGTGTTTTTATTTGAAATTTCTGAGTCAGATGTGTAGATTTAAACCCAAAATACTTAAATTTATGAAAGAAATATTAATCTGATACAGGAAATACTTTTTTTCTCAGGAATTTATTATCGCACAATTAATTTGAATTTCAAAGTATGAAATTCACGCAATTAGAGTTGTTATCAAAAGTAGACACATCCACACGCATAAATTATGATTCACAATTTCATTGCTAGTGAGACCAAACACAACATAACAGCATAACAGAAAATATAATTAAATTAATAATTTTCAAGTGCTATGGCAGAGATTTTTAATATTACTGATTTACCATTGATTGTAAGTGTACAAATAATTTTTAAGGCTTCTAATAAACTTGAAATTTTCAGCCCTTAGAACACATTTTTACATTTTTGACACCATCAGATCGTCGCATTTGTTCACTTGTATCAAAACAGTTTCATGATGTTTGGATGGCCAAAAAATTCAGTTCAGATCGTTGGTTGTGCTTTGATGGTTGTGTGATTGAAAAAAATACACCGCCAATGTCGGTTTTAATGAAATCAGAGAGGGCGTATCAGAATCTATATTTCGATAATATCAAATTGATTGACAACGAATTATGGGATAAATTGGGAGAAACAGTGACATTTGTAAAAATCGGATTTGGTCTCCAATACAAATCTAAGACCTTTTTGAGTTTTGTTCCATCACTTTTATGCAAATTCAAGGTATTGAAAAAAATTGACATTAATTTGTTAACTTTACAAACATTTGATTTCGCAAATCAAAAAATTGATATCCTATTCACAAATATTGAGGAAATTATCTTACACCATGTTAAAGATGATTGGGTTCATCACAATATTCTCAAATTTATGCCTAAGTTGAAGAACTTGGAGATGCATCGTGTTTTTGTAAATAATTCAACACTTGATTTGATTAAAAAATACGAGAAGATTTTAACGTATCTTGAAATTGATTTTGGACTTTCATCTGATGTTCACTATCCAGAGTTCCCACAAAATGTAATTTCTGATGATCAAATTTTAAAGGTCTCCGGAAAAAGTATAAAAATTTTGAAAATCAGAATAGGCTTTCGAAAAATAGATTTATTTGTAGAGAAATTAAATGAAAATTTCCCTCAATTAGAAGCATTGCATATTGAAACAGAATATACGTTTCCAACATATCAGTTAGAAAAACTGAAATCCATTCGCATTTATTCTTATCGAGAGCATGAAACAATTGATCAGTTAAAATTATTTCCTAATCTAAAACATTTAGAGTTGCATTACGGACAAGACCCTTCAAATTGTTTTATTGGTCATAAACATTTTCAAATGAAAACTCTTGAGATCCTAAAGATAGCGACATATTTTGACAACCATTTGCCATGCAGTCAGTGTTTCAATACCGTGATCAGATCATTTCCCAATTTAACCTGCTTTGAATCTGGTGATTATATTCAAACAGAAAATTTAGAAAATATGAAAAAATCTATGCCAAAACTCAGGTTTTTGTCGTTTTCCCCAAGAATTACAATATCAAAGATAATCAACTTTGAACTTTCTTTAAGTTCCTCTTTTTCAAATTTGAATACTTTGGAAGTGGAAAATCCATTTGAACTTGGTAACGTTCGAAATTGTCCAGTTTTGCCTTTTCTGAGAAAATTAAGTCTAAGAATAAAAAACGAAAATTTAAATAATAACGATATTTGTGAATTGATCGAGAAAATGCCGTCTTTGGAGAATCTTAAGCTGATAGATTGCTCGCACCAAAAGCCTTATGATTTAAGTAAATTTTTTGATACAGTTGCAAAACATTGTAAACGTCTTTTAAATTTTGAATCGTGGTTAAATGGTTATGATAAAAATACCTCTTTGGAAATAATTCAAACTTTGGCAATTAATTGTGAATTCATTAAAACCATTAGACTTTATACAAAATTACACGAATTTAAAACTAGTACATTTGAAGAAGAATATTTGGCTAAAATTTTTAAGGATCGCACATCATTACGCCAGATTCATGTATTCGGTCAAGCTTTCTTTACTTCCATTTTACTTAACAAATCAATAGAAAAGGAACAAAAATGAAAGTTAATTAATTATGTTTTTAATTTAAAGTGCCTCATTGTAATAATGATTATATGAAATGTTAATAAAATGTATTTTTTTAATATTCAATTAGTTTTTTATTCATTTTCAATGACATTTTATCAGGATCCTATAAATTTATGTCTAAACTGTTGAAAAGTTGGATCTGAAATCACCACATGCATCAAAATGTGTTCTGAACTTTTTGGATCTTCTTCCGTATGAGTGACAGCTGTATTTTTATACAACCAAGCTGATTCCTCTCCACCTGATCGAACTTTAATAGTCATTTTACGTCTTTTTGTCGTTTGCAGTATCGCATTTTCTAATGTTTGAAGTAAGTCATTAATGCCAGAGAAAGTTTTTGATGAAACAACTTCCATTTCACTGAATTGCTCAATGTCACCATGAAATAAATCTATTTTATTGCCCACATTTATTACTGGAGGCAAGTGGCCCTCTTGATGATCATCTGACATTTTATTAAAAAGGTCTTCAAGTGTTGATTCCACATGTTTCTTTTGTGCCTCATAATTTTCATGAGCAATATCTTGTACATGTAAAATTACATCAGCCAACATTGCATCTTCCAGTGTTGCAATGAAGCATTCAATGAGTTGTGTGGGTAAGTCAGACATAAATCCAACTGTGTCCATATAAATGACGTTCAATTTACATGGTAAAAGTCCAGCATGTGATGTCACATCGAGAGTTGCAAAAAGTTGGTTTTTTGGTTGCATTGATTCCTCATTTGTTAGGGCTTTGATGAGAGAGGTTTTTCCTGCGTTTGTATAACCAACTACTGCTACAATCGGGAAATTTTTATTTGTTCTTTTACGTCGAAGGAGCATCCGTTGACTGCGAATTCGTTGAAGTTCTTCTTTTATTTTAACTTCTCTTCGTTTGAGCAACTCTTTTTGTGCATCGGTATAGAAAACTTGACCTTTTGCCATACCTTTGGAATCCAAGTCACCCATTTGTGTCCAAATGTAAGGTATTTCAGCCATTGCAACCTAAATTTAAATGAAAATGTCACACTGACTCATTAATAGAAATCTTCTTGTACTTACTTGTAATTTTGCTTCAGCACTGGTGGCATGCAGTCTCAATATTTGAATCACAACCGAATATCGATCAAGTACTGGAACCCCAAAATCTTGTTCCAAACTTAATTTTTGATGTCGACTCAACATCCCTTTGCTGACAAACACAGCTGTTATCCTATTTTTTGTGTTCTTTGACTTGCTGATTATTGCTTTAAAATTCTCAAGTTGTCCCGGTCCAAATACCGTTCGTTTATCGAAATTATCCACTCCGATTTTGACACTTTGTGCAATATTCCAATTCGGAATCGATCGAATCAGTGCCTCTGCTTCATTCAATTGATGGTCTGGCTTGGAATTACTTTTGCGAGGTCCCCATTTGATATAAGGTTGAATAATAAAAATTTCTTGCTCAATTTGACGATTTGACACATGCATTGCACTACTCACAATTGTTTCGTACTCCAAATTATTTAAAGTTTTCATTAAATCGGATGATTCATCCTCGTTTTCTTCGTCATTTGATTTAACTTCACGGAACTCGTGTCGTTTTTTGCCTTTACTTTGACCACGATTAAGTTGGGAACCGAAATGTTTTTGTCTGTGAATTTCAATGACAGGTGTTACTCGTAAATTCTTACTTAAGCCTAATCCTATTTTTGCTAATCTTATAAAACTACGATTGAGGAGACGAGGGATCATTGTGATTTCTTTGGCTTCTTTTCCGAATCCACCCAAGCTGTCTGACAATCCAAAGTCCGATCTGATGTCACTTTATAAGTCCCGGCAACTGCAATCACAGAAGAAATCAAGACACCAGCTTTAGTTCTATTGTAAGGCAAATATGATTCAAGTAATTTTTGTGAAAAATGTAGCCCAGAAAATCCGAGGGCAAAAGTTGCAAGGCCAGTGAATAGAGCACGTGTCATGCACTCCAAATACGAATCAAATCCTGGATGCTTGTCCCTCTGTTCAGCCTTTAAACGATTGATGTTATTCATTATTTAATTTAAAGCCAAGCAATTTTGCAATTTTGTAATTGCATTTAAACTTGACTTGAATATTTTGATTTATTTATATAAACAAACACCCTTTTGCAGTGCACGCTACTGATCTGTTCTAAAATTTTAACGCTCATATGAAAATGTACTTCTTGAAGAGAAAAGGACGTTAAATTCAATGTTAAATTTTATTTTTATTAAAAGAATTCATGTGAAATTTGATTATATTTACAAAAATAGAAAATTTAATTTAAAATCTTCCAGTTCGCTTCCGACCCGTGTATTTCGAGTCTTGTCGGACTTCTTCACCCAACTTGCGTCTCTTCTCTTTCTTCTGTAAAATCCATTCTTTGTTTTTCTTAATTCCTTTTCCTCGTGCACCTCTAACAAATTCCCTTTTACTTTTTGAATATCCAATTTGATTGCTTTGCTCCTCTTCATCCCCTAAGGCTTTTGGTAACTGTGCAACTCCTCCAGTCATAAGCACCAAAAAATACTTTTTAGCACGTGTTGAATTTGGATAATCAATTACAACACCTCCATAAAATCCTGCACGCATTGCATGTTTTTGTATCAATTCCAATTGTTGATTATTTTCCGGATAAAATTGAAATACCGCACGAGCCCCTCTTGACAAACACGCATACAAAGTAGTAAAAAATTGAGATAATCTCTTGGCTGGAATATGACTCGATTTATCGGCATTACAAAGCCATTGAAGTGCTGAAATTGAAATGGCACCATCAAAAGCTCCTGCTTTAAATGGCATGCCTTGTCCCATATCACCGAGAATTAAATCTCCTTCAACTTCACGTTCAACCGCTACATCTAACATGGATTTGGATATATCGATTCCTATCCATATATGACCTTGTTCTTCCAATACACTCCCAGAAAGGCCTGATCCACAACCAATATCGAGGATTAATTTGGGTTCATCGTCTGGTAGCACGAGAAGTTCAATAGCTCTTTCACACATTTGCTCTTGAATCTCGATAATGCGAGAATTTTGTGTATATTTGCGGGCTTCATCGTCATTGTAAAATATTTCTGGTGGAGCTGAATGTTCAGGTCGACGTGCCATTTTACTTGAATATTTTTAGTTTTAATCTTCACTATATATATTTCAATTTAATTTTAAATATTTTCTTGAAAATAACTTCTGCACATGGATTTGTTTTTATTATTGTTCTAAAATTTTGACAGTTACCCTATGAACCACCGGTATGTCATATGATTTACCCTCATGAATGAAAATAAATTTTTGTGTGAAACTTCTTCAATTCAACCATTAAATTTTAAAAGGATTTGAAATTGAAAGCCCTCGTACTTAAAAAATTGATTTTTTTCATTAAAAAAAAATTACCTGTTACATTCAACCAGCCACTGCCATCTTTTGATTCCATTCCAAAATTCCTTGTTCTAAACTAAGCTGATTTCATTTCAAATGGAATCCAACTCCATGAAATGCATTATTTACTGCCAAATATTTTGACATTTCCTGTACAGAAATACACACACACGTACACCCATATGTAAATTCACATACAGCAACATATGCTCATACATTAAACATACATACGAGAGAACAAATAGAGCCTAAAAAAATATTAGCAAAACGTAAAGAGGAAAAAAAAATGTTACAAAGAGCCACCACATAAACATTGGCAAGAACTAGTAGCAGCCAGCAGTAAAAATTTATACTGAATCCGAATTAGACGTGACACATATTTTTTCAACAAAAATAAAAGTTAAAATAAAATACTTTTAAAATAAAAATTAGTTTCAAATCAGTAGAATTTTGATTCAATTTAACTTGAACAGAAAAGAAAACATAAGAAATTTAGTTAAGAAAATTTATTGTTATAAGGAAAAACAATAATAATAATATTAATAATATAAATTGTGTAGTGTTTTAGTTAGAATAATCAATTTTTATTACGCTGCTTGGATCTGAGAGAAAAAAAAATAATAAAAATAAATCTAAATTATCAAAAAAAAAGGAAAATTAATTGGAACACTAGCTTTGATTAAATTTATACAAAAAAGGAAAATATTCAATGTTAGCTTTTGTATCAGAAGAAAAAAAAAATTTTAAATGAAAATTATTGAACTCAAACATAACAAGGACTTGTGACTGCATTTTTAATTTAGATAGGAAAATTAATTTCATGTTAAAATTAAAATAAAATCACAAATTTTACGTAGATAAGGAAAGAAATTTTCACAATTCACTGAATTTGATACAAGCTAAAAGTTAAAAGGAAGGAAATTGAAGGAGACGACATTTTCTGATGAAATTTATGATTGAATAACATTGTGTGTGTATGAAAATCCTTGGAAAAGCCCTTACCCAGTTTTATCCTTCCCCGAAATTGAGAAAAAAAACCTTGGAAGTCATCTAAATTTCAACATACGTTTTTTTATGTTTCAACTGTGTGTCTGGTGAAGAAAATTAAATTTTATTGCATATAAGTGGAAAAGAAAAATCTTTTGAAAAGAAAATAAACAAAACACATATACATACACACACACACACGTACACACAGTGATTTTGCAGAGCAACATTTAAAAAATGTCGACAAATAACGATGCGAATTTAATAATTTTTCCAAATATTGCAGAATGTTCCTATGTTAGTTGTTACTGGTAAGTGTTTTTTTTTTCTTTTTCATTTTAATATTCATTTATATTTCATCGTATTTTCCTTTTCAACTTTTGCTTTGATCCTCATCATCATCACCATAGTTCGTATGTGTGCTCTAATTTAAATAATAACAATAATAGAAATAATAATCATAAAATACTGTCGCATGCCGCACTCTGTTACTCATTCCGAATTAATTTTGTGTGTTTTTTTTTGCCTTTCAATATGAAGAGTGAATCGAGTGTGCTACACTGTGTGCTGTGTGTGTGTATGACTTGGATTGTTGATGCATAAATGCGATAAGTAGTGTGTGTGTGAATGTTTTTCTGGTTTAATATATAAATGAAAATGAAAAAAGGGAAAAAAATATACACCACAAAAATTTTCTTTTTAGCCTTCGACCTATACTTTAATGTATCTTCACATGTACATGTACATGTAAGTACTTAACTCACATCACATTGTATACATTTTCCGTTATTTTTTTTTTCATATTCAAAGGATATTCAACTGAATCGAAATTTCCATTTGACTTGTGTCATAAAAAATCTTTTGATTGATATCCCTGTCTTGTGTAAAAAGAAATAACATTACAAAGAATTTTCTTTCACAATAAAAATGTACATATGTGACCTAATAATAAATCAAGCGAGTTTATGATCCATTAAAATCCATCGTCGTCTCATATATTAATTTATTTTACGCGTGCTAGTGTATGACTTCACCCAACAATTTTACATTTAATATCATAATTTATGATAATTTTTCATATTAAAGTTACTTTTTTTTTTGTACTTTAAAGGTAATAAAAAAAAATTTTTGTTTTACTATTATTTTTTTTTAACTACTTCATAATTCATTCAAATCTTAATCAAATTCATGCACGTGTAAGGATGTAGTTGAATAATATTCCATTAAAACGAATATAATAAAAAAAAAAACTTTTATTAGGATAATTTCATTTCACATTTTCATTTTTTATATAAACAAAACTTTTTAAAGATCATTACTATTTAATATTACTTGACTAAAAGTGGTACAAACTCATTCGTGTGGCTCAAAGTACAGAAACGCGTGTTTTGTGTAGTTCAAATTCAGGTGTATCCATAAACTCTTCATATAAATTTGGAGTAGGAGTATAATGCAGAAAAAGGACTCGTCTTGAAAAGAAAAAAAAATATGAAACAATTTATAAAACATAATACGAGGAAAAAAAAACAATGGAAACCTGTTACATGCTTAGATTTTTTTTTGTTTTACATTTCGTGTCTTTATACAGATGGGTGTTGGTTGTATGCTGAGTACAAC
>LN483477.1:0-110528 GCA_900002565.1 Culicoides sonorensis | reverse complement strand
GGAATTTAATGCTGAAGAGTTTTGAGTTTGATGATTATGTCAATTTACTATTTGAATGATGGAATTGAGTGTAACATTTTTTTTTGTAATAATGAACTTGAAAGGGGGGTTAATAGAAAGGAAAATGAAAGAAACGTGTTTGTTTGAATAAGTATTTATTTGAAGTAGGATAATTCATAGAAATTGGATTACACTCGAATAATGAACTCGATTTTGCCAGAAGCCTAGAAAACGCGTGATTTCTTGAGAAAGTTACGTTTTTTTTTTAAATGAAGAAATCATATTATAATTTCAATGAAAAAAGATTCATATCGCCTTGATACCGCCAAATAAGCAAATTTGAGGCGATATTCAGATCAAGCTAAAGCGTGGTTAGAGTACTTCTTAGAGGATTGTGCGGTGCAGTGGTTAACGTGTCTTAAGGTTGGCAATTCGATTTTCGTTCCGTCCATTATACTTTACAATCTCAAATGTTCCTTTTCCGGGCTACTCAATTTGAATTAAAGGTTAGATAAAGGTGGCTACTGCTTGGGATGACAAGATAAAAGCTAAGTCCCTCTGATGATGATGACGGGTAGGCACGATGGGCTCGACTAATGGCCTGAGTGCAGGCTTAATAACCGTCCTACAAATCTGATCTGATCTAGATCACTTCTTGTAAGTCACCTTTATAAGTCCTGAATCAGGTTCACTTGCAGAAATACAAGAAACGTGCGCGTCAAACGCTATCTGAACTGCATCAACTCCATAGTGCAAATGAATCAGACAACCTTCACTAAAATGCATCCATTTGAGATGTAGATTGATAAATTTCAATATAAACATACAACTTTCCATAAATGTCTCGCCTTACATGGTCTCAAAGGACCCTTTAAACCTTTTAACAGGTCGAAATGATAAAGGGACCCAAGTTGCACTCTACTCAAGACCTACCTCAAGCCAATTTATAATTAAATCGAAAGAGAATTGTGCCATTGGGACTTATTTTTAAATAAATTACTATAAATTTTTGTAATTTTTTTCATTTTAATGGAATGAAAAATGCTTAAGTAATGTCACCGTGAGAATTGTAACAGGTGATAAAAACTCAAGTGTAGGTCAACTGCATAAAAAATGATAATAACATATCACCATTGAAGACAACATACCAGAAAAAAATTGTAACAAAACATTAAAAATGCATTTTCATATTTATTACTAACATTCACACACACACACACACACACATACACACACACAGACACAAATGTTACACATGTAACATCTGACTTGAGAAATAAATGAAGGCACTGGGACATAGTTAAAAAATAAAAAAAGACATAACACAGAAATGCAGTTAAAAGAGTTGACTGTTTGAAAGTAACAGCAAAAAAAAAATAAAAGCAATTTTCTTTTTCATTTACTGTTAAAATGAATAAAATTTTGTTGTTCAGTTTGCTGTTATTTCATTTTTTTTTCAGTACAATTATATTTTAATGTCATGATGGCTTTTACGAGTCTATGGCATGCAATGCAATTCAAAAAAAAATGGTAGGAAAAAGAACAACAAAAAGCTGTTAGTGTTAGTTATGTTATTATGGGAGAAAGAAAGGAGAGTCCTGTTGATTATTATTAATAATAATTGCGCGCCTAAAGTAGTTTTTGTGTATTGTGTGTTTTGTTTCACTGTCTGGTGCTGTTTTTTTCTGTTATTTTGAAATTGGTTTATGTTTTGGACAGATCGAGGTTAAATTGCATAGAAAATTGAGTAAAATTTTAATTATTTCAACGTTATCTTATTCCATGAATATTTTTTACATGCATTTTAATGAAAATTATAAATTGCATAAAAAACCAGGCGTCTCCATTTAACTACAAACATTTTAATCCAACAATCTTCGTTATTGTTTGCTTTAAATAAATAATTTTCTTCTTTTAATTTTTTCTTTTCAGTTTGCATTAATAATAAAATTATAATCGGAAAAACAAAAGATATAATAAAAAAATCCTCACCTTTCATGCAGTTTCAACATTTCGTTTTAATTTTCCTTTTAATATCCATCATTTATGTCGAGTCCACTTTAAAATATTCCATTTGTGTGAAAATTGTTTCACCATTCGTGCTTTTTGATTAAATTCAAAGAGATGTTGGTTGCATGCAAGCAAAAATTATTTATCTAATTATGTACTTTAGGTTTTAAATGAAACTGAATGTTGTTTGTTGCTTATGCATGTGTGTGTATGTCTGTATGTGTGTATGCATTTTGATTTAGGTCATTAAATTTAACCTGTTTCCCCTTGATAACCTTTTGTATTTGAACATCTTACTGAACTGTTATTATTAAAATTTTACATTTTCTTTACAAACAGGAAGAAGAATAAAGAAGTGAATAATTAAAGTAATCGATTTTTTCCTTTTTTTCTTCTCTTTTCATTATTCTTCGAACACAACGCCTACGTTTAACTGTTTAAATGAAATAATAATAAAAAAATGGTTAGTGAGGAAAATGTTTGGAAATTATGTGAACTTGTAAAGAAGACACATCCCCGTGAATTGTCCAAATGTTATGCAGTTTTTGTGTCAAATGATCGACGAACGGTGCCATTATGGAGACAAAAGGCTGGCCGTGACGAAGATAAATTAGTCATTTGGGATTATCATGTATTTTTTATGCATAATCCGTCACCACATCGATGTCTTGTTTTCGATTTAGATACAACTCTCCCATTTCCCACGTATTTCCATAAATATGTAACGGAGACATTTCGTTCGGATCATGCTGTGCCACCGGAACATCGAAGATTTTTTCGTGTTATTCCAGCAGAAACGTATCTCGAGGAATTTTCATCAGATCGTAGACACATGAGACGTCCAGATGGGTCATGGATCAAACCACCACCATCATATCCTCCAATACAAACGGCAGGTAAGAAAAATTAAAAGACATTTTTATCATCAAACTTTTTATTATTATTGAAAGTTAAGTTTTGATTATTTTAAACAACAATATAACATGGTCATATTAATGACTGTCAAAATAACACAAACGATTATTAATAAATAAATTGAATGGAGTTGTTTCTCAGTAAACCTCCCTACAGTTGGCTTAATGTTTTCCGTCTTTTCTGCGAGTGTCCTGATTTCGTCAATATTATCGACTTTTTCGTTACGACATTTCTGCTCAGCTTTGACAACTTCGATAAAATATGAATTAAAAGCAGGACATCCCATTGACTTGAATTGAAGTGAATGCTCTATCACGTAGTTCATTACTTCGGTTTCTCGATCACAAGTCAAGCTGTTGCCTCTGATGTCGATACATTTTGCGTTTGGAAGCTTTTGATGCAATAATTCAATATCAACATCAACTAAATTATTGTTTTTCAAAAGAAACGTCTTCAGATTTAGAAAACCATAATTTTTTTTGATGAAATTGACATCTGTGAGTTGATTATTTTCCACAACTAGAGATATTAAATTTGGAGTTGGTTTGAATAATTCCGCTGATAAGGTGACTAACTGGTTATCTGACAAATTAATTTCCTTTATTTTTGCGTTATTCATGAACAAATCATTGTCAAATGAGGTAAATTTGTTATGATCCAACCAAACGACCAGTAATTCTCTGTTGTAATAAAATATAAATTGGGGTAAATGATCTAAATTGTTGTGTCCCAAATAAATTTCCTCCAATTTTGAACATTTGTTCAACGAACCTTGAATAATTGAAGCCAATCCAAGATTTTCAGCACGAAAAATATATATATTTGATGTTGTTTCACAAATGTTATCATAATATGGATGTACCTGAAAACTTTTAATTTGTTTGTTTGAATTTAAATTCACTAAATTACAAGAAATATTGTGGTTTTTAGATTGATCATTGTAATGATAACACTTCAAAATTTGTCCAAAATTAACTTTTATTTGGAAACAACTGACAATTACTAAACAAAAGAGTAAAACGAAGTTCGCCATACTAAGGCATTTAATTCAATGAGTCAAGTTTCAATACGCTTCAGCAGAATTTCTTATGAACTACAGGAAATGTATCATCCTTTAATTCGATGATAAATTCACTTCGACATAAGGAAATAATAGACTTGATAGACTCATAAGCTCAGTAAATATTTTTTGTTTATATGAATATCATTTCAAGAATTAGTTGACGTAATTTTAAGGACATACCCGGAAACATTTTTATAGATAAATCTCGGTTTTTCAAAAAAACTCGGCCATTCTGAAAAATTTCGTCAAATATCACACACAAGAATTGAACTTTTTGTGCAAAATACTGTCACATAAATTTACATACTTCTCTCAATGATTCTAATTCTATTGAAATGCACATTTCTAAACCATCCAGAGGTTAAAATATCTTAGTTTTTAGTCTCTTTTGGGATTTTTTTTCCTTTATTTTGACCTGATTCAATTGAAATTTTAATAAAATATAAATATTAATTCTTTCTTTTAATTTAACTTCCAGCCTCCAGTCACAGCTTGGATGATTTCATATGCATGAAACCCGGCAAAGGACCTGGCGTAGTTTATGATTTATTAAAATTTGTTCAAACATTCTTCAAACCACCAGATAGAACAATTACTTAAATTAAAATATTAAACATAGGTAACAAATATTATAATTCTGACTTAAAAAAACAACGTGTTTCTTTTTTTTACACTGAAATATTAAAATAAAATTAAATTTAATAATACATAGAAGTAAGAAGACACCACTAAAAAAATATAAATTAAAAAAAAAATATTATAATAAAAAAGTTTATGCTGTTGTTACAAGAAAATAAAAAAAAAATACATTGAAATGAAAATGAAATTTAAAGTAAGCAAAAAGTTATTTCACTAAATTAAATTAAATTAAATTAAAAAAAATAAACAAATAAATAAATAAAAAGCACAAAAACTAAAAAAATTAAAATTAATTATTATAGTAAAAAAAATTTATGTGATTTAAAAATTTCCTTAAACTTAAAAAAAAAACAAGTAATTTAATATCAATTTTCAATTCAAATCTTGAAACTTATCCTCAATCTAAGACATATTTAAGAATTTTATCCAAAAAAAATCAACAAATAACTTTTACGAAACTATTGCATTTAAATTGAACCTGCATTTAATTAATTAATTAATTAATTATTAAAAATTTTACAATTTATATTAAATATGAAAATTTTATCTTTGAATCTTCCATGCTCATTCTAAAAAAAATAACATTTTTATTAGCACAGATTTTAAATGATGAAATTTGGCCTAAAATTATTTCAATTAAATTAAATTGAATTAATTTCAATGATTTTTTTTCCCTTATTTTCTGCCCAAACAAACACAAGCTAATGTGATATATTCGATTACTGATTGTATTAATTAATTATTAAATGTTAACTTGATATAATTAAAATCAACATTATACAAAGAAAATATAACAAAAAAATTAAATGAAATAAAACACGCATTTATAATAACTTAAAAAAAATTAACTATTTACTGTAAATTTTTGTATACTTTTATTAGTATTTTGTATTTAAATGCATCATTTAGTATTTTTAAAAGCATATTCAATGTGTATCACTAAGAAAACTCAATGTATTTAATACTAATATCTTACGAAATATCTCTAAAATATAAAATTACTGTATAAGATGACATAATATTACATTTAAAATGATTCTTGGGAAAAAGTACAAATCAACAAAAAAAAAAATATTAATAAAAATGATAAATGTGAAATGTGAAATGGATGTCTATGCAATAATGTAAAATTTTTGTGTTAAATTGCTTTTTAAGTTAATTATAACTTGGTCACATTTTTTTTATAATACGTTTTATTAGCAATACGAAAAAAAAATTTAATAGGGTCATGTTTCTACTTTACGTGAATTTAACGATACTTTTTTAATTTTGCGCTCAGATTACAGTATAAAGGTCAGGGACGGATTGAATATTATTAACGGCCCTGGCATTCTTTATGATTTTCTTTAAAATTTACGCTAAACTCAACTTTTACAAGACGATCGACTGCGGCCTTTCTGGCATTTGCCAAATTGCCCGTATGGCCAATTTGCCACTGGATAAGGTCCATCCTTAGGCTTAGGTTTAAGGTATTGGCGCTTACTAGGGAGCTCGTTGACCGAGTTGGTTAAGTGGCTTAGAATACATAAAAACCCTCCTGGGATTTGAGGGGGCGCTGAGTGATACTTGAAGGCGACTGGATCGAATGACAGTATAAATTGTAGGTAGACAAGTGGTTAGACCATAGATAAAAGGCGCTTACTATGGAAGCTTCGACTGAAGTAGTTTGAATACAATAGGACCATTGGGTCCGCGGTGGTTCATATCTGATCTAATTAATTACAATAAATTCTTTGGAACTGCGGTGGGGTCTTGTGAACCTTACCCTACCCTAATTTTAAGCTAAACACGCAAAAATGCCATGTTTATATTATATTTGAACAGCTCCCTCTTTGAAATTTTCAAAATAATTAATCACATTCACGGAAAGTGCATACTCGACCCTAAAAATTAACGTGATTGAAACAGATTCATCAAAATAATGAGCTCAAATCTTATATCTAAGTATTTAAATTCAAAAAATGCCTTTTCATTCCCATTGCTAATATATTTTTGTTAAATTTAATGTAAAATCAGTTAAATTTGAGTTTTTATATGAAAAATGGCCTAAGAATGAAATATCTTATTAAAAAACTCTTTTTTTTTAACATAAGAATCGAAAATTTCAGTATATCTCTCTCAATTATTGAAATATAACGATTACAGGAAAAATTAATTTCATATTCTCGTTAACTTTTAAAAATGAATACTAATTGGCTGTTATACAATTTATGAAATATGTATTGAATTTTACTCCATTATAAATGTATTATCTCATTCACTTGAATGACTTGGAGGAGGTCTTTCGAGCAAAAAATTTACAAATGGCTTTAGATTTTCATTTAAATTGCTATCTTCTGTCAATACGATCTCAAGTTAAACCCATTGAGACATCAATAGAAGATAACTTAAGGTCTAGAGATACTTTCTAAGTTAATAAGGCATTAACTTCAAGTCAATCTTTGATTCCATGTAATTCAAGCCTTTTAAGAAAAGCCTTTCAAGTGATTGAGAATACCAACTTAAAAAATATATTTTTTTTTTTAAATTTTACTAAAACTTGTCAATTCTAATCGTTATTTATCTAAAATGATAAAATTTTACTTCCAAAATGTTATTACAATGATTTCCTAAATAAAAAATGTATCCTTAAAATAATCTTATATAAAACATTCAATGTTATAAATAAAAAAAAAAATAAATATATTATAAATAAGTGTCATATTTCCTAAGTCCTCAAAAAAAAATAACTTTTAACTGTTTTAAATGTCTCTTGTAAAATCCATGTTGAATATTATTAAATAATAAATAAAATATTAAATTTAAAATAAAAAAGTAAAATTCCTTAAAAAAAACTCAAATAAATGCAATTTTCACAAAATATTTTATACTTTTAAACCTTTTCCATACAATTTATGTGTTAATCTTGACTCTGAACATTCAAATCTTTTACAAATAATTGTATTTTTAGACATGTTACCTCATTTTAAATTAAAAATAATGCTTGCACATAATAAAAAATACATAAAACTTACAATATAAGAATAAAATTCTCTTTTTATCTCGTTGTTATAGGAAATAAGTGTAAAAAATGATAATATTTGACCTGAATTTATGTTTGAGTCATTTCATGTTTTGATTTAATTGAAAAATAATAAAAAAAAAAAATAATTAAATTTAATATTATCATTAATTAAAGTGAATTGTGAGTTTTGGTGTAATATTTTATTGCTGGATAAAAAAAAAATATTTAAAAAAAAATAAATTCATAGAATAATAAGAGATTTTATATAAAATAACATTAAAAATAATTACAATAAATAATAACAAATTTTTATTAAAATGATAAAATAAAATAAATGATAATAAACACACACTTTTACAGTTCCCAATTCACTTTTGATTGAGTGATGACCGTAATTTTAATAGTTCAAGCACCTAAACAAATTTTTCCCAATTTGATATTTTTATTCACAATCTTATCATTGTTGCCAAAGCACCATAGTATGATTTTGATTTATATTGAAAATAATATTAAATAAGAAGAATAAAAAACGAGTGCTTTTAAATGATAAAGTCTCAAGATGTTATTTATATATTAAATATTATAAGCTTAATAAAAAAAAAAATGTAAACAATAAGGTGAAGAAAAAATGCAAACATATTTATTATTACTAATTATATTAAAATAACAAGAAAAAAAAAATAAATTATTAAATTAATTATTATCAATACTAATTATTATTATGATTAAGAAACTGAAAGAAAGAATAAAGATTTAACACTGCATTGCAATGAAAAATTAAAATACGTGTTTTGAGGTTCACACTGAGGACATCTTTTAAGTTCTTCTACTTTGAGTCAAATTGATGAGTAATGGAATTCCGAAATAGAAAGTTATGATCAAGTTAATGAGTGACCAAACTGCAGCAATGATGATGAAGGTGTACAATGAGTTGGTTTCTGTTTTACTCGTATTTTCATAATCTGTTACTAGGTCATGATAAATTTTAAATTTATCTTCTTCTTCTATAAATTCATCTGAAATCGAATTTTCTTCAACTGTCTCTTCTGGTTTTTTAGTTTCGGGTATCTTTGGCTCGTCTATAGCCTTGAATATATCGTTGCGACATTTTTCCTCTGGTCTACCAACATCATTAAAGTAAGACCAAATAGATGGACATTTTCCTGCCACAAATTGAAGTGAATACTCTGTAACATACTTCATTACTTCGGTTTCTCGGTCACAAGTCAAGCTGTTGCCTCTGATGTCGATACAAACAGCATTGGGAAGCTTTTGATGCAATAATTTGATGTTAATGTCATCCAAGTAATTGTTTTTCAAGAAAAAAGTTTTCAGATCATTGAAGCGGTTACTTTTCAAGATGCAATTAACATCAGTGAGTTGATTATTATTCACAACTAGAGATTTTAAAGTTGAAGTTGGTTTAAATAACTCTGCAGATAAAGTGACTAACATGTTATTTGATAAATTGATTTCCTTTATTTTTGCGTTTTTCTTGAACAAGTTATCGTCTAATGAGGTTAATTTATTATGATCCAACCAAACAACCAGTAAATTCGGGTTGTGATAAAAAATATACCGGGACAATTCTTGTAATTGATTGTTACCCAAATAAATTCCTTCCAATTTTGAACATTTGCTCAACGAATTTTGATTAATTGAATCCAATCCAAGATTTTCAGCATGAAATATATATAAATTTGATACTGTCCAACAAATGTTATTATAATATGGTTCTACCTTGATAACTTGGGTATATCCGTTTGAATAGAAATTCGTTAATTTACAAGTTAAATAGTATGCACGATAAAATCTCCAATAATTAAGCTTAGAACAATTTAAAATTTGTCCAAAATTCACTTTGATTTGAATAAAAATCAGAATTATTGAGCTAAATAACAAAACGAACTTTGCCATATTCAGGAATTTAAGTCAATGAGTCAAGTTGCAAAACGCTTTAGTAGAATTTCTTGTGAACTACAGGAAATACGACATCCTTTCATTCATTGATAACTTAATCTAAGTCTATATTTACTATATGGCAGTTCACACTAGTTTTTGCCATGTATGACTTTTTAAGCGTGGGGAAGGGGAGTAAGAAAAAAAATTAACTTCGGTAACTTGTTTTGTTGTTTAATGATAATTTTTTGCTCTTCGAAGGAGAAGGGACTACAAAACATGTGAAAATTAATATTTGAATTTAAATATATAAGTAAAAGTGAATCATATGGTCAAATAAATTTATTTAAATAGAAAAAAAATAATTGGCATTGTATTTAAAATGAAAAATTTATATTCATGTTCAAAATGTGATGTAATTAAAAGAACTTCATGTTTTGATTAATATACGATCAGTACACACTTCTGACATCACACAATCTGACGTAAATTGATGAGTAATGGAATTCCGAAATAAAAAGTTATGATCAAGTTAATAAGTGACCAAACTGCAGCAATGATTATGAAGGTGTACATTGAGTTGGTTTCTGTTTTTCTTGTATTTGGGTCATCTATCCATGGGTCATAATTACTATCAAATTTTTCATCTTTTTCTGGTTTTTCAGACTTCTTTGCATTGAATACTTCGTTGCGACATTTTTTCTCTACCTTACCAACATCAATAAAGTAAGACCAAATAGTTGGACATCCTTTTTCCTTGAACTGAAGTGAATGTTCTATCACGTACTTCATTACTTTGGTTTCTCGATCACAAGTCAAGCTGTTTCCTCTGATGTCGATACAAACTGCACTTGGAAGCTTTCGATGCAATGATTTGATATCAACATCAGCTAAATTATTGTTTTTCAAGAGAAATGATTTAAGATCATTGAAGCCATATCCATACATGATGAAATTGACATCGGTGAGTTGATTATTTTCAACAAGTAAAGATTTTAAATTTGGAGTTGGTTTGAATAATTCTGCTGATATGGTGACTAACTGGTTATATGATAAATTGATTTCCTTTATCTTTGCGTTATTCATGAATAAATTTTCATCAAATGAGGTAAATTTGTTATGATCCAACCAAACAACTTGCAATTCTTTGTTGCTATAAAAAATGTATTGGGGTAACTGATCTAAATAATTACTACCCAAATAAATTTGTTCGAGTAAAATACAATTTTGAAACGAATTTTTATCTATTGAAGTCAAACCAACACTCTCGACACGGTAATCGAGCACACGTGGAAGTGCTTCACAAATGCTTGAGGTCAATCGTCCAAATACTGAATTTTTAAAGTAAACTTTTATGACATGCTCAGGATTTTTGTATGCAGTTACAGCAAACAGTTCCAAATATTTTCCAGTTTGTAATTCACAAATGTTGGAGTTAGCAAAATCCTTACTAAATTTACAATTCAAAGTTGTAATCTGCCCCAAATTCACTTTTATTTCAAAAAAACTTAGTATTATTAAACAAAATAATAAAATGAACTTTGCCATATTAAGACAACTAAGTCAATGAGTCAAGTTTCAAAAAAAATTTAGAAGAGCTTCTTGTGTACTAACGGAAATGTGACATCCTTTAATACAATGATAACCTTTATCGAATTTTTACTTTTATTTAAGAATTGAATTATAATGAAAAATCTTAATTTTCAAGGCAAATACTAAAAAATATTAAATTAAATAATTAATATCAAATAATAAATATTAAATAATTTAAAATATTAAATAATTAGAACTTTTTTGATTATTTCAGTGTTGTCAGAAAGAAGGTGTTGTCACTTTATTATATTTTTTAACTTTTAATAATATTTTTAATTTTATACATTTTTGGGGGCTCTCAATATTAAGTTAATTTACATTTTTTAAATAATAATTTCCATTTTCTTTATTTTCATTGGTGGTCTTAATGCCATTAACTCCCTTTTATTTTCAGTTATATCTTCGTTCATCTGCTGCGCTTCTGAGTAATGGCCTCGGCATTGGCATTATTTTCCTAACCCTGCATGTAAATAGTAAGGATCATGAAAATTCGTTTGAAAATATCCTTCGGGATGAAGGGAGACCAATGACCTGATTTTGTGTGCTGGCCGATAATTTCGAATTGCATGTAAAAATGCTGCACTTCCAGTTGGTTTTGTTGCGGCAGTGCCACCAAATGAACCATTTGAAGGATCCTCGAAAATTTCTGTAATAATATTAAAATGAATTTAATCGAATTACAAAAAAATCAGTTGAAGTGAGCAAACCTTTTTGAACGTGATGTTCCAGCCCACGATCACGTTCCAAGAATTTCAATTGATCCAATGGAATTTTCTTCTCTTCAATGTTCTCTAAATTTTGACCCAGCGTCTCAAAAAATCCTTGTAAATTTGCAAGGGCTCCTATTTTAAATTCATTAAAATGAAATTCATTGCCATAAGTCAAATAAATTTCACATAACTTACCAACACTAATTGATGGCACAAACTTCTCATCCATTTCCTGTTTCTCTGATCTCCGTATCTTAGCTTTTTTAACTTCATCCATCACTTTGTTCCGAAGGTAGTTCAATTCATCATGTAACGCACTCATTTCACTTTTAGACAAGGCATTGGCAAGTGGTGGTACAAAAGCTCGTTTCAATATGTATTTTGCTATGCTATTTTCATCGGAATTTGTGACGTCATTACTCATCAAATTATTGTTATTATTTTTAATCAGGTTGGCGAATTTATTTAAAAATTGGTAATTTTTTATTGATTTTGTTGTTGATGGTGAAGAAAATTGTGAAGATAGTGAATTTTTGTTGTTGTTGTTGTTATATCGGTTGAAAAGTACATTTAAAAGGAAATCTATTTCTGATTGTTTGAGACGACTTCCGATTGTTGTTGTTGGATTTGAAGATGTTGCGTCAATAAATTTGTCACCTTTAAATAAATTTTATATAAACTTTTTTAATTGAATTGAAATTACAGAAAATAAATTTTAAAATATATTTTTTTCGATTTTAAATCGAAATTGCTTGAATTTAAAAATAAAAAGTCCTTTGAATTGAAAATTAAAAATTCAAGGGCACCTCAGAGCGTAAAATGAGTGCAACGTGATTTTTCAAAAAACGCAAATTTTTCAATCACTTTTTTAAAATTTATTTTAAAAATTTAAATTTAACAAATACTGGTCCAACTGAATTTAGGTACAAAAAATTAAATTTACCAGAACAAAAACGCAGAACAATCCATATAATGACGAAGATTTGCAATAAATGCATCGAACTTTTAATCATATTCTTTTCTTGAATTTCAACATTTAAAAAAAACTTTTTGTTTTTTGATTATTAAAATCAAAAATTGAAAATAAAATGAATGTTTAAAATTCAAATAGGATTTTTCAGCTTAATGGATTTAAATCTCATTTTAACTCTTGAAAAAAAATAAATTTTATCACTTTTAATATATTTTTGTACTTTTTCTCAACTCTTGACTTATCACCACTTCAACAATTGAAGTAAAACTGCGATATTTCACTCAAAATCTCATCAATTTATATTACTTTTGTTTCCTTATTGCGTACCTCACTACAAATTAGCTGTATCCTAACTCAGATTGAATGACAAGTCAAACTCACGTAAAAGTTTGTTTTGTTTTGTTTTTTTTTTTGTTTTTAATTGTTTTTTGATTTTGTAACAACAACGCATCATTCTTCTTACCTTTTTGTGTACAAATGCGAGGATAATGGTATGGAAAGTGTGGCATGTTGATGCGATTTTGTATGTTATTTATTATTTATTAAGGTTCACATATTTGTACAATGTATGTTGGATGTTGAATCGTATAAAATTGTGACGAAGAATATTTATGAATGAAATTATTTACGGATGCCGTGTTTTATTATTAATTTAATTTTCTATAAATCACTTGATGCATTGAAATGTGTGAAATTGGCTTCATTTCAATCAAATTGGGTCTTGGTGCGATTTAACTCAAAAAATTTGTGTTTTTGAGAGCTGTCATGACATGTCATGCTCTGGACAAATAGGTCTCATTGTAATTTGGATTTTAAAATTTAAAATTTTGTCATGGTCTTCAATGAAAAAGACTTCGAAGTAAAATTTTTTGATCAACCTGCTTGTTTTTTATATCCTGTCAAATTGAGACCCCGATTCACAGCTTCACAATCCACGCTACTAAACATTCTAAACTACGCCTGGCTCTAAAAATAGAGTAATTTAGTAAAAACACTAATAAAATTAAAAAAAAAGGTTGAATGAATCAATGAATGAAAATTCCATGAATGAATCTTTCACAAACGTGTTCAATTAAGATATGTCAATTAAGTAGCATCAAAAGAAGAGACGAAAATTATCAATGAATTATTTAATTCACTTACAATTTGTTTCCTCTTCTTGTTGTTGTACATGAATAATGAGACCAAGTTGTAAAAAAACCCTTTTAAATATTCATTCATGAAAAAGAAATTGAAAGTGTCGTTAAATATTCATCATGGATAAAAGTTTCTAAAAATATCAAAGGTTGGTGTCGCAGTTAATGAAATTATAAAAGGTAATAAATGAGGCATCTTAATTTTTGTATCACAACTCATATTAAAAAAATGATTGTTATATAGATAGCATACACCATTCACCGTCTTCTGCGATTTCCGTAGTTTTGGAAAAAGTCGTGATTTTTAGCGATTTTTGAAAATCCTCTAATTTTGGAATTATCCGCGGTTTTTTTTTTAAATTTCCCGGTTTTCCATGAGTTTTTGCAATTTTAAGAAATTTCACAAGTTTCCTTGGTTCAAAAAAGTTGACCGGTTTTAAAAATTCCACCGTTGACACAGACGGACAGCATGCGCGCCCACGATACTCACATTTCTTTTCAAATCGACGAGAAATGCGCTAAAATTAACGTCAAGGGTTTGAAACTCAATTTATTTTTAAATATGTCTGAGAATTTCTTTGGAAAAATAATTTTAATTATGCTTCAACTGTTGAGAAAGTTTTTAGAAGATTATGGAAATGGAATAATTTTCACTTTAAATTTCTTCTCATATCACTAAGACGATTACGAAACAATTACAAAATTATCTTCATTAGTGGTTAAAAAGTGCTAACTTTAGAATGAAATTTAACATAAATAAACAACAGACTTAAATGTGTTTTCAATTTAAATTTACTCTCCTCACATAATTTATTTTTAGTTTTCCTGTAAATGAAAAAAAAACATTCACGTTCGATGCGGGCTCATTTAATTTTTTTTCCAGTACATTTCCACTTTCACATAATTTTTTTTTTACTTTTAAATTATGTCACACATATAAAATTGAACACCAAAAACAGATGAAAATTCTTAATATTAATTGAAATTTAATTTAGTATAAAAAGACATGCCGTGGCTCATAATTTTCATTTCACGTAGTGCCTTTTAAATGTCAAGTGCCTAAAATTAAAATAATTGAAATAATTCAAAAATGGGAAAAATTTCTCTCATTTTCTGTTTATTTGCATTATCAATTTTGGTGTCTATCAGATTAGGATATGCAGATGAAACTCCAGGATTTTTTTTGAAAGTAACACGTCCAAGTGTCCCTCGAATTGGACGTTCAGGGAATGACTTTGAAAACTTTTTCCTGAAACAGTCAAAGAGTGTACCACGAATTGGGAGACGAAATCAATTTGTATGAAATTTTGCATTTTATTACATTTAAATTGATTTTTTAACTTTCATTAGGTTGATCAATCATTTCCTGAGGAACAAACCCCAGCGGCATGGTATGATCGACTTCTTCTTCCATCAAAACGTCAATCGCCTTTAAATAACTACAATAATGTGCTTCCATTTGACGATACATTTTTAAATGCTTTGACTGA
Source organism: Culicoides sonorensis (assembly GCA_900002565.1). Taxonomy (NCBI): domain Eukaryota; kingdom Metazoa; phylum Arthropoda; class Insecta; order Diptera; family Ceratopogonidae; genus Culicoides; species Culicoides sonorensis. The sequence goes on along the minus strand of LN483477.1, from coordinate 95,096 downwards.
TGATTTGCTGCCATTAGATGCACCACTTAAATTTGTTTCATGGAATGACCTTGATTTGGCCTTGGAAAATGATAGTCAATTACGTGAAAAATTGATAAATGTTGCACAGGAAAAACAACTCGATGAGCTGTTGCATCTCGTATCACCAAAACGCAGAAATGAGATTTTCAACAAATTTTTGTGGATTCCTGGACCACAAGCTGATCATCAGGGAAATTCATTGCAGGAAATGTTTTATCGCATCGATCGTGGGCAAAGCAAGGAATCGAGTGCAGAAATGAAGAAACGAAATTCAGGCGAAAAACTTGAATATAACTATCAGAATAATTAAAATCTATTCATTTTTTGTAACGTAAATTTCGTTTCTCCATTTTGTTTTCAAAAAAAAAATTAAATTTAAAATTTTAATTATGATCGCCATGAGTCGATTCGTTCCATTTAAAATTAAAATTCATTAAAAAACGATGAAGAATGAGATTAAAACGAAATACGAATAATAATATGAAATAAATAAAAGACATATGCATATGACATCACATATGTAGCAAAGATGTCTTTTTTTATTATCTCATGTGTTGTTTTTTTTTCATCTTCATATTCCAAGTCGTGGTTGGTTAAATGTATTCAAAATTAAATATGACTGTATTCATTATTATAAAAAATGAAACGTCAAATTACAACAATGTTGCATCAATTGAATTGCAACGATGTTGCACTGCCTTATTTTTATTTAAACTACTAATATTAAGAGGGCATTTCTACTCATATTTTCATTGAAATGCACTTATTTTCCATTTTGCTCTTAAAATTTCACATCAAAGACATTTTTAATGTGTTCATATTTTGATGATTAATGAAAAGCTATTTCAAATTGCATTTTAATTTTTTTCATTGAAATAAAAGTTAAGTGAGATTTCGTTTCATGTTTAATTTGATCAAAGGAAAATCGCGATGAAAGCTCTTTATCGCTTTCAATTTGTCTTGAGCACTCTTTGAATTAATGAAGGACTTTTTGGGAATATGAAGTGTTAAATTTTAAGTTGCATTGCATTTCAATAACAGTAAAATGGTTTTGTTACTCTCATTTTATTGAGATTCAATGTAAAAATATACACCTGTCTATTTTTAGGGCTTGTGCTCGTTTCAATGAAAACAAGGCATTAAATGAAATGAAGAGTTGATTCATAATTGACATATCCTTCTTAATTAAAATATTGTGGCGTCAATTTATGATCCTTATTCCATTTATGGCGTTGGTCGTCTATTTATTGTTACATTTAATCATAATTTTATTATCTAATTCGTCCTGCATTTCAATTTCCTTGTAAAAGTTTTCTAAACTAAGGCAGAAAATTTCATTACTGATGGTGAAATATAAAAATGGGTGGACATTAATGAACTGAAATGTTAAATTAAAATTACATTCGTGATCTGGAGTCTTTTCTAATACGAATCATAAAAGAGACGACGACGATGAATATCATTTGCAGGTACTGTAAGGTTACTGTATTAGTTTTATTTTATTCCAACAATTTGTTAACATGTGATGGATTGTATTTTTTTTGTTTGGCTTGATGGCTCTGACATCTCACATAAAAAAAGTTTTTTTTTGTATTTGTTAGAAGTGACACGCAAACTTCTCTTGATTTTTTTTTGACTATTTTGTTTTATATTTTATTTTGTTGTTACTGTAGCGTGGAGGAGATGAAAAAAATAAAGCTATACACGGTTCGCTGGAAATTTAACATTTTTAGAGATCAATTCAAGCTCTTGCGTGGTACATTTATATGAATGTCGCTTAGAATTAAACCATTCGAACAGGCCAGGGCCTGAAATTGTTCCTTTGGCACATAGGATCATGTTTGCTCATTGAAACAATTAGTACAGTGGGGTTTTTTCAAGTTCAATCCTGGAGCATCAAGTTAAAAAAACTTATATTGTAATTTTAAAGCAATTTGAATTTGAGCCTTACATTGGAAAACGGGAAATCGTACATTTCCGTGGGAACTCGATATTGGTTTAAAAAATCCTTGATTGTCCAAAAATAAATGAAAATTAGCAGCTCTCACTTGCATTTTTGCAATTTTAATAAAATTCACTTGTTCCACTTGTTAAAAATCTCATTTCTAAATAGGCATACCAGTTACTTTTGATGAAAAATCGGGACTAGTGAAATAAAAAATCGGGATTTGAAAGCCAAAAACGGGACAGTTAAAAGCTATTCATTTTTTACTAGACTGAAGTTATCAACAACCTCATCAAACTGTTTGTCAGCCTCAAGGAGGGATTTTTCGAACTTTCAGGACCCTCCTTGACACCCTCGCAGGGTCATCAACGACTTTTACTCTGACTTTCTATTTTTTTTACTGTTTTTAATTTTTTTTTCTTCGTGTAAATCACAATATCAGCTCTCAGCGCCCTCTGGAGTGTCCAATCGAAAAATTTAGGCACAAGACGCTGTAATTTTTGATTCTCTACATACTCATCAACGACTTTTCCTTGGAAAATTTTTCAGGAAAGTTTTGTGAAACTAAGGTCTGTTTTTGTACTTTCTTGATAATAATTTTTTTTAATGTTAAAAATCGGGACAAATCGGGAATCGGCACAATAATACAAATATTATGCCTTTTTTTTAAAACCTTCCTCGATCACCGTGATCATCATGCAAACTTAACACACACAGGAAGACGACTTTTTTTACATATTACTTTTCGATACATGTTCAAGCCCCGAAAAATGAAATAATCTATTACATCACATGTCAAATAATAAAAAAAGAACACCATCACAACCTACAAACAAGCCAGAAACACGATTTTTTTTCATTTTATTTTACAGCAGTAATATAATTTGACTTGTAACATGTCGTCGCTCATCAAAACACTCCATAAAACTTTTTTATTTAACTTTAATTTTTTTTTTAATTTCAACAAAGACAACGTCAAGATGATCTTCGTAGCAAAACATTCATACAAACAGAAGATCAATCATTTTTGCTTTTACTCGTCATCTATTGTCAAGAAAAATAATATCCATCAAGTCAAATCCATCCTTGTCTTGTTTCTTGTAGTCTAATTAATAGATATCCTAGCGCCACATTAGCAGGTTTTTTCTTTCTATTTTGATACCGGTAACAATGTACTTACACAAACAATGTATGAAGAATTGGAGTAAGGATGAACGTAAAAAAAAATATAATAGGTAAAATTTATTTTGTTAATCTCTTTTTTGACATGATTTGGATATGTGAATAACAATAAAAGAAGTACTTGAGACTCTTTTCTTCTCAATTTTTATCCCTTTTCATGGTTCTTTTGTTCAAGTTGATTTTGAATTTTGTTACATTTTGTCAAGTGAATTTCATTTTTTTTTTTTGCATTTAATTTTTTCTCCTGATTTCTCAAGGACTTTGACTAGCCAGATGTGGGTGTGATGGAGTCTTTCGATCATTTTCGCTTGAAAAGGATGAGATTTCAAGTCATGTGAGCAGTGAGAAGAAAAAAATTGTAACATATTGCTTGAAATGCCACACACTTGTCCATGAAAAATTCCTGATTGACATCTTTTAAATTAGAAAACATCAAAAAATGAGATCAAACAACAGGTATCTCAAAAAACAGGAGAGAATTAGACAGACGAAAAAACGGTAAACACATCACACACAAAAAAAAAAACAAATGTAGGAATGATTGATCCTTTTATTCATTTCCTTTGTATGTCATTTGTCATAATCTAGACCTAATTTGTAGTTTTAATCTCCTTTCATTTGTTCTCCTTTGTCTTTTTTTATTACTTATTTGTATTTACTAATGATTTGTAAATGATAAATTTAATTTTTTATCCAACAAAAGAGAAACCGAAGTGATCCAATAAATTTACTTTTGTTTCAAGTTTTACCGGAGATTTTTTCTTTCTTAAAAAAATTAATTTTCTCAAGCAATTTTTACTCTATTTTTTTGGGTTAATTGATCACATTAAAATTTTTTGCTTACTCTTGTTTGAAGATTCGATTTCAGATATGATGCAGATTAGCTCTGATTTGACCATTCATGAAAAAAAGTGTTTATTTTACGGTTGATTTGAAATTCAAGTGCTTTCTTTTCTATTACAGCTCATTTTAGATGAAGAAAGGATTGAATGTGAATTTACTCTTAAAAAAAGTGCTTATGTCACTCTTATTAGAAGCAATCACATTTAATTTTAATAATAAAAAGCTTCTGTTTTTCAATTTTATTTTGTAAAGAAATTGATGTTGAAGATTCGCGTCGCCAATCATTTTTATATAACTCACACACTCACTTAATTTAAAGTCTCTTAACAAAATTATTGTACATTTGGAGTAAAAGTTCACACCGACTCAATGGCACCTCTTCACTTTTTATTTTTTACTGTCCAATCCAATTCAATCAAATACTAGCAGCAACCAAATCATGCATTTACTTTTAATGTTATATGAAAAGTGTTGAATCACTTTGATTTAGCTGTGGCTACTTTATTTCAATAAAAAAAATTATAAAAAAACATGTTTAATCGCATCATCTTCAATTCTGATCACAATACAGTCATCATCATCATCCATCGTCTCTTGTCATAACTTCATGGACCAATATTGTACCTTTCTTTGATTTGAAGATGACTTAGCTAAATAAAAATGGATTACTTTGAATGGAGTCATAAAAGATAGATTTTGACAGTTTCAAGTTGGAAACAACATTTTTGACAAGTAATTCACACATTGAATTCATATGAAGATGTTAAAATGTTTCCTATGTTTAAAATAAAAGACTTTTTTTTTCTTCTTGTTTCTGCTGCTTGTTTTAGTGGTTCAAAAGGTGAGATGTTCTTTTCTTTTATCATCATCATGCGAGATAAGGTAAGATGACTTTTAAGATTTGAGAAATCAGATTTGACGATTACAGTTGAAAGAAGAAGACAAAAATATAAAAGAATGTTCAAGTGGTTAAAAGACAGGAAATGAGTAGCTTTATTTGATTTAGATTATTATTTTTGTTGTTTGAAAAAAGATTCTGCACTAATTTTATCATGAGAGGACATTCAATGTGTTAGCTTTGATTTTATGGTGCTTTGATATCGCAAATGTCTAGTGTACTCTTCTATTTGACTCGCAAGGTCTTAAATTGATTTTTGAGCTTAATTTCCTTTCGGATCTTCTTGAGAATGTTTTTCTCTATTCAGGACGCTTCTGTTACTCCGGAAACTTGGTTGGACATCCTAAGGTAAGTAACATACCTGGGCTTCATAGGGTTTAATCAGCGTTTGGAAATGATAGGTTCATGTCTGTTTTGAGCTTAATAACTTCCATTTCATCTTTGTAAGCCTTACAGCAGTTGGAATTGGGCCTGCGTTTGCCTCCATTCTTCTTTCAAAGGACTGACGAAGTATGGTTCATAAATACGAGACTTTCAATAGATAAACGAGAATTTTCCACTATTTCGGCATCTGTAATCAAAAAATTTCGCGATTGAGACATTCTTTTAAATGGAAAAACCTTGTCCTTACCTTATCTGGTGAGTAAATCTAATGATCAATGATGAAAGTCCTTGAAAATTTTGTCTTCATCTAAATGTGAAATTTCCTTTGGCTCAAAATTTTTTATCATGTCATTTTAAAATCCCATAATTTCAAAAAGTCATCCTTGCATCATTTATTACCGGCACTCGTAAATGACTGTCTATTATTATTATTATTACAATAAAAATGAAATGTTTACACATTAAACGAATAATGAAGTGTGAAATCTTTTAAATTTTTATATTTAATTTGTTAAATGAACCTGAAAATTTATGATGATTTTAAGAATCTTGTTAAACATGGATTTAGTACATCCCATAAATTAAAAATTGATTAAGACTTCATTTTTTATATATATTACATGGAACAAGTAGATTCAAGAAGAAGAAAAAAAAATAAATGTCATCCAATGATCATTACTCACTTTTATTGCTTGAATCATGGCTGGCTTTCAATTAAAATTAATAGGAGACAAAAGAAGGACGATTAAAATTTAAAATGAAGTGAAACAGGTGGAATAATTTGTGTCGTGTGTCACCAAAAATTAGATTGAATGTCGAAACATCGAAACATGACATAAAAACAAAAAATTAAATTAAATTGATTTATTGAGTGACACTTTTATTATTATTATTAATTTTTTGATTGTGTGGCCATTTCATAACATGCATTCATTCATGTTTTTTTTTCTTATTTGCTTTTAAAATCTTCGTCTTCATCTTCAAAAAAAATATTGATTGACTTCCTCTTATATAAATCTAATTCATCAAATACAAAAAAATAAAATAATTATCGTTGTGCCACTGTGTCGTCAAAATATGAAGCATCAATACAAAAAAAAGTATGAATCGCAACATATTTCATTCATAGTTTTAACCTTTTATTTGTTTTTAGTACCACTATTTCTTTTTTTTTATTTAACTTTAAAATTTTTGCTGATTCATTAAAGGCATTAACATTAATTATATGAATGTAATATATTTTTTTCTATCACTCTTCTCTAAATTTATATTTTTTTTTTGTTAAAACTTTTATTTGTTTTGTTTTGAAATTTTATATTTCATAATCCATGGAGCTAAAGTGACCACGTTACAAAAAAAACGGCAGCCAGCAGCAATCATTCATAAAAATTAATAAAACGTAAAATAGTAAAGGTGTGTGATAGTATTATTTTGTGTGAGAATTGAAAGTGTTTCGTAAATGTATCATAGTTTGGATGGGATTGATGAGTTTTCTTGATTATAATATGACAATGAAAAAATAGTGCCACATTAACTTTACGGCAATCAAAAGAACTAACGTAAATGTTTGTATTATTTTAATGATTAGTTTTGAAAATGACCACGTAAAGCGCCAATCTAACATTTCATACTGATTTTTTGCGCGTATGGAATGTCATATACGTGATTAACCTCTTGGCAGACAAAGATGGCGCTTAAACCAACTCAGTCTTAAGACAAAGCTTCGCATCTTTAACTTGAATATCAAATCAGTCCACGTAAGACATTGAGACGAAGCCTAGCAATTGAAATTAACATCTTGGATCCAACATATGCCATGTGATCTATTGCAACGGTGGCAACGAATAGACAAACTTGGAGAGAAATCACTGCGATGTTATTCCTCTTATAAAGGTACTGGCTGGTTGACCAGGCCTTAACTTATTAATAGAGGATTGAATGGTGCAGATTTAATGGTTTTGGGCTATCAACCTGAAGGTTGTCAATTTGACGTTTTCTGGGCTATGTAATTTCACGAATTGAAATGTTCTTTTTTGAGCTACTCAATCCAAGTTTAAAGCTTGATGAATGGAACAACTGCTAGACATGGTAATTCGAGAGCTTGGACCCTTTGAAGATGACTACTGAGAACATGTAAATTGTCATTCTTCATTAAAATCATTTGCCTTTAACTTACCTGTAACGCTTTAATTTATAAAATCATCAGACTTTAGTCGAAAGTCAAAAGAACAGCTATATCCATTAATGATTTTGCTATATTATTTTTGTTCTATTTTTCTATTATACGTCTTCTTTTAGTGTTCTCTCTTCAAAATATAATTAATGATAAAACAAGACTTGAAGTTTAAATCCATTTAAAATCCATCTAAAGTAACAATAAATATAGAATGATACAATTTTTCTTCTTTCTATGATGGTGCCAAGCATTGTAAGAGAGACACGCAACATTTTTTGTTACCTTTAGTTTAGTTTTTAGTTTTTTTTATGTTTAGAATGTATAGATATTTATTTTTATTTGAAGCACATTATTCGACGTAAGTCAAGTCATCATTAATAATTTTTATTTCCGCACAAATCAAGCATCAAAAATAAAAATAATAAATGAAAAAAAAGAGTCGAGTCAAGTTTTTTAAATGATTGCTCTGAATGAATGAATAACTGAATGGAAAAAAGTGGGCTTTTTCTTTTTTTTTACCATCATCATCATAGCACAACATTACGATTAATGTTGAATATTAGATGAAAAAGACGAAGAAGAAAAATGTTATTTTATCCTTTTGGCGCCAGACCATGAGCGGTTTCTTTCATCTTTCATTAATAAATTTTGCTTGACCCTTTGCCTCTGACTTGTCACGTTAATCTAAGAAAATATGTTGAAATGGAAGTGTTAAAAAATTATTGCATTTCATTTCACTTTGGTCCATTCATGATTCAGTTTGTCCATTCACTTAACTTTTTTTATTTGATTGGAGAATCGATTCAATAAAAATAAAAATCATGACATTGCATAATAAGATTCATAATAATTTCATGAGATACCCAATAATTATTGGATGTGACTAAGCAATGTGATGTGATGTCACATTACAAGGAAATTCAGAGCAGGAAATTTTGATTTTAAAGGTAATTTAATGTAAGGTCCTGGAATTTCTATTTCTGTGTATCTTAATTTGATTAATTGAATTATATTTCTTTGAGTAGCTCCTCAAATCAGCTTAGAGGTCATCGATCGATCTTAAACTAGAATCGTCATTAAAATGAAATTCAGATGACACAAAAAGGGGCACACATCGTTGGAATTGTATCAGTAAAAATATCAAATCCAGATTTTAAGGGCTTTGATCAGACTCAAATCATCTTACCTTTTTTTTCTTATCATGTATCTCAATGATCGAGCATCGTTGAGGCCATTTCTGAAGATAAACCTAGGAACAGACTCAGATTTCATAAAAAAAATTGCATGACTCAACTCTTTTAAGGCAAATATTCTGGACTCTGAACTTTGTCCACACGCGCAAAGTTATGAAACTACTGTAAAATTATATCCATGAATACGAATATTAATCAATGATGTTACACTTCTAATGATCTTCGCAATGCCGTGCCATGCCACCTCATCAGAGAGAGAACTCACAATTAATAAACACAGTCAAGATTTCATAATAACAATAAATAATAATAAAAGTGATATCAAAACAAAAAATAAAAATAAAACACTTGATCCCGTACCTGCTGAAAGGACTCCCGCTGTGAAGCTTCATTGTGCGGTGTTTTTATGTTTGTTAGCATTTCCCCCTTAATATTTTATTTTAATTTTAATTTTAAAAGAAAAAAAACACATAGTCCACACACAGCGTAAAAAAAGCTAGAATTTGTGTATCAATAAATTCATAATGTGATCAATAAAATACATTTTTATTAAAAGATCATTTTCATTGTATGCTTGGACAGATTAAACGATTAATGCGTAACATTTCAGGTAATTTTTTTTTTGTTTTTTCAAATAATAATTCGGTTATTGACTTCTCAATATAAAATTCTCATACATAAAAAAAATATATCGGTAATAAAATTAAATCGGCAAACAAACAACAAAACAACAATGTTTTGATACTTGATACCAAGCAATTTTGTTGACAGATTTGATTACTTTGTGATAATTTATGAGGTGCAACTTTAATGACTTGTTTTTTATTATTTTTTTTTATCATCATACAAATACGTCAACTGTTCAATATTTTTCATATCATTTTGATATCAGGTTTCATTGCATTTCAATCAAATTGAATCAGAAAAAAATTTCAGGATTACTTTTTACCTTGTTACCTTAATTGAAGCCTTCTCACAGGAGAAATTTCATCGAAAATTTTTCTTAATTTTTATTTTATGATTCAAATAAAAATTTCTCCAAATTTTCAATGAAGGCGGTTTAGTGTGATCAATAAATTTATATCTCAATAAATTTCATTAGGTACTTTTTTTGAAGGTTTTATAACCTTTAAAATAGATTTTAAGTCAGACACATCCCAATTTTTTTTTGTTGGTCTATTAACGATTAAAATAAAATAAAAACAATTAATAAATTAATATGATTTATATATTTTTATTCGGCTTTAAAAGATTTTCTTAACTAATTATAATTTTAAAATAAAAATATGAGAATATAAGAGAAATTTTTAAGAAAGGGTTTCGATTATGCTATTTTTATTGCTTTTCGGATCATTTAATGTCATCACGTTAGGATTATTTTTTCAAAACTGCTTGAAAAACATAATAAATTGAGTTAAATGAGCCGAATTGCTTGAATTTTACCCATTTTCAGTAAATTCAGATCTTACGTTACCTAAGCAAATCAACTTCATTGCACTACAAGGCTCGAATGAGCCTAAATTCATCATCTATCTGCATATTTTTGATATCCATAGAAAATGAGAGAATTGGCTCAAGTCAGAAACGCTAAATTTTGATGTCATCTTGTAATCAGAATGACGTTCAAAAAATTTGAGCTCTTGTCACTCAAGGGACTTGCCTAGATGGATTCAGGGGATGAGCAATTTTTCCTACTGAAGCCACGATTCGGCTTATTATGGTACCAGTTGCCTAGGGAAAGATGACTCCTGGACGCTCAGGTGTGTAATACTATTAGATAGAGGCTAGTTGGCATTTATTTTCCGCCCTGGTATTGGTGATTCTGGCGGCCCATACATTTTACTTTCTAAAGCATTTATTTACATCGCCAATCCGCCACTGCGATTATTTTAAAGGTTCGATGCCTTTGAGGTATCTTTTTAGTCCACTTCAGTCCTGAAACTCCAAAGCAAGGACGATGGATGATGTCATTCATTGTGGTGTTTTAGTTCAATAAATCTGCTCTTCCACTTTTTTCTCCATTGATTTCATTTTCATTTAACATAAAAGCAATAAAAGTCATAACGCTTCCAATTAATAACCTAAAAATTTTATGTTAAATAACTACCGGTGATTTAATCAAACACAAAATGTTCTCCGAGCCGACGCACTAGGAAATATGACACGCAGGTACATATAACAAAAATATATTGATCGCTTTTTTATTGGAGACCCCCCAGTGAATGATGAAAATAAAATCAAATTAATGTCTTCTAAAATTTTATTAGTATTATTATTAAAATTCTTTTAATGATGAAAACCAAAAAAAATTAATTTGTAAAGAAATTTTAAATAGTCTGAATTTTGACGAGGAACATCCAAAACGGAACAAAATCGCGGTGTTTGTTGATAGAAATTAAATTTTATGGTGGTCATTTTTTTTTGTATTTCCTTCTAAAACGGATTCATTTAGTAAATTTTTCATTCTTGATACCTGTGATGTGTTTTTTATTGTTTTAATACAAATTTTTTTTTTTATTGTTTGTTTCTGTTTTTTTATGGTTAATTTTATTTTTTGTTATTACATTTTTGGACGAATTCTAACTCCTTTTGTATCTTAATTAAATGAATTATCCGACACATGCTTAGAATTGATAGACAGGAATTTATTTCCGGTTAAAATTGATCAAAGCAGGGAATTTTTTGTATATTTTTTGCATATCACATTGCAACGAAGCAAAAATGGAAAAAAAAATCACTATTTCATTCAATTTTAAACATGTTTCTTTGTTTTTCGCTTTATATTCTCATTATAATTTTTACAAAAATTTCATACATTTTTCTTCACACTTTCCTATTTGTGTTAACTTTCCGACGCTTTATAATTCAAAATTCCGTACATAGTTTTTTTTTGTTCAAACACAAATAACTCAAAACTTGAACCTTCTTTCAGTTGGTTCGTAACTATTTCTGATGAAACACACAAAACGAATGTAAAAGCAAACAATATTCCGTGTGTACTTTTTTTTTCATTGTACGTGTATGACCTCTGAAACATTTTGTACTTTTGAATTGTATGTTCAGTTGTCACACACTCAACTATAGAGCTCATATTTGGTCTGACCTACAAGCTGTCAGAAATTCACAACAACACAAGATACATTGTGTACAATGTGAAAATCATGATGTCGTCGTTGAAGGGATTGTACCTTCATGTACTTGTTTATTTGTACATGACTAGGGAAAAATATTTTTCTGACTAATAGAAATAAAGGTTGACTAGTTTGACATGTACACTGTGTGTGTGTGTGATGGACGATTGTTGATGTCTCCTCTATGATGGATGTGCGGTTTGAATGTTGTCAATGGATTTGATGTATGAAGTGACTTTTGTGTGTAATGTAAAATAGATATGTAAGGGTGGTGTTTTCACTGTGTTTTGTATGGAGCATGTGAAGTTACTTTTGCGACAGAGGTGTAACAACTTGCATTCAGTTATGAGCAAAAATTGTAGGATGGAATTTCAATTGACAAGTTGTTTGACGTGTATTTTGTATGGATACACATACGTACAGAAACTTCAAATTTTTGGATGGAAAATGTCAAATGAAATTGAAGCCCATGAACCATTGAACCAAAAAATTGTTTGAGTAAATTGTGCGTTATCAAGTTTTTATACAAAATCAACTGTCAAATGCCAAACTCAAAGTGGTTACGCAGAATTAATTTGACAGCTCATTTTGTATAGATGCACATACGGAAACTTAAAAAATTATGTTCGTAATTACAGTTGTCAAAATTTCACTTGCGTACCCAGTAACCAGGTATGTAGGTAAAAGTTTGACAATCTCTGTTCATGTACCGGGCTTTTGAAGTTTACGTACGTGTATCTACACAAAATGAGTTGTCAACTTTTACTTGAAGCAGTTAAAACTTGATAGTTCATTTTGAACCTTCAACTTACAGATCAAGTTAAGAAAATGTCAAAAAAATTGTAGCTCTTCAAAAATCAACTGTCAAACCCAAAATTTTGAAGTTTCAGTTTCTGTATCTATAGAAACTGAGCTGTCAAATAACTGTCAAACATAATTTCCTTGAAAACTCTCGTAAAAGTTTTTAATTAACATGCAATTTAATACTCAAATGTGTCCAAACAAGACTAAAGAGTATTTTTAAGTCCATTTTCGGAAATTTCATTAAAACGTGATCCTTCAATTCAAAATTTTACCTCATAAAAGTTTCAATTGGTCATCCCTGACATGATCACCGAGAAATAAAAAAAAACGTGAATATATAAAATTCAACGAAAAAAAACAGTCAGCACATACACAAAATTCAAATAATACGTGTGTGTGTGTGTGTACGTTTGCACTGCTAATCCAAAAACTGTGTGCACACACACAAAAAATATCAGAATGGAGAATTTCACTCCTCCTTTTGTTACTTTAATCCGACCAGATAGCAAACATGTACAGAAAAATCAACATGAAATTTAAACGAATCAAATGCGAGGGAGGGACTTATCATGCGAGGGAGATTTTATCATACACACACATACACATGTGTGTACTATGGATTATCATATACACACATGTACGTTACAATTCTTTTTGTTCCAGCTCTTTGTGTATCATTATTGAACACAAGACTATTATTTAGTCTTTCACGCACTTTGATCGTGGTTGGTCGCGTATGTTGTACAACACAACATTAAAATTTTTCAAATAAAATATCAAATAAATTTTTTTTCCTATATTCACATATATTTATCGGAAAGTCTCTAGGAGATAAATAAATTTTTTTATTTTCATTCTTAATTCTGGATTATTATTATCATCAAGTGGGCAAATCATCAAATCAAAAATTATATAGAATTAAATTCTGATATACATTTTATATCATATATTTTTGTGTGTGCTCTCTCTCTTCTATAATTATCATCATTTTTGAAATTGCACAAATAATATAATGATGAAAAGAAATTGCAAGTGAATCGACAAATTATATATGATTATAATTTGAACAAAAAAAAACTTCAATTATATACAATTTTGTTTTTAAAAATCTGTCGTCTGAATTTGAAATCGATTGAAACGACATTGAAAAAAAAAACATTCATTCATAAACTAATAATTAAAAGTAAAAAATAATAAAAGTTTTTCCCGGTCAAAGTTTTTCCGAAAAAATAAAAATAATAAAATTACTTCATCATCATATTCAACTTCAATTAAAAACAAAAAAAAATAGATAATTATAACCTGTCCTTTACTTACATACACACACATTCTGTTATCAAAATTGAAAAATTGTAGTAAAAAAAAGGTGAATAAACTGAAAATTATTGTAATTCCCGGGCGATGATGAGCAACAACTCGTACAGCTCCATACAAGTCCATACACACACATACAAAAGTGGAAATATATAGAGAAAAAGAAAATGATCATCATTAATTTTTGTTTATATAATTAAATTCAATTACACTGTCGTTCAAAATATAATCGGCCCGGTCTTTTTTTTTAATCGTCGTCGTAAATTGAATAACATTGAATGAAATTATTTATCATGGACACCTTCTAATTATTATTATTGTGGTAGAAGTTTAACATCTTTTTAAATGAAAAATTAATATTCATAATATAAGACAGAAAACGGCGCATCCTCATAACAAAAGAAAAAAAAATAAAATAATTGAATAATTATTGTAATTAATTGATATTGAAAACAAAAGTGAACTATATTTTGGTCATCATCAGTGATTGTGACAAATCAAATTATTGTCAAATATTGGAAAAAGAAAATTATTGGAAATAATTAATAAGTGATTTGATTGAAAATTAATTGATCAAATGAATAATTAAATGTAAAAAAATTAGTTGTTTACTGAATTGTGTAATAAATGGTCATAAATAATTAGAATAATAAAAAAAGAAAAATAACTGAACAAATACTTTAAAAGTTCCTATTAAAATAAAATTAAAATAATTAAATTTGACTTAAATTGATGTTGAATTTAGTTGAAATTCAATTAAATTAAAATTAAATAAAAATCAGAAATTAAATTACTTTTTTCTGATTTTGTGACATTGAAAGGAGAAGGCAAAGGAATATTTAAAAATAAAATTACAAGTGTTTGAAGAACAGCCGACAAAATTCATTTAGAAAAAGTGGCCTCAATAGGCGCAAACACGTTGAATTTTACAGATTTGGGGAGCCCCTACACCACGACAGGTGAGGGGCCCCCTAGCACACCGCAATCAGGCATGGATGCTCCTGATGCTCCACACACACCAAAATATTTGGATGGTGGCACAACGACACCGGGTTCCAATAAATCGGCTTTTGTGGAGTTGCAACACGGGTAAGAAATTTCATTTTTTGAAAGGTTTGAGTTGAAATTAATAATAAAAAAATATGAAAGTGGTTTAAAAAAGTGAAAAATTATAATGAAAATGAAAAAATGTTGTCATTTTGAGTTAACTTCTTTCAGTTAACCCAGATTAGGCAACGTCTTCCAAAAGGAGAAGCAAATTTAAATTCAAAACGTTTAATATCATACCTTTGATAAATGAACTGAATGGAAAATTGTTCAAAGAATAGAATATTTTTATATTTTTATAATAAGAATATTTTTTAAAAAATAACTACTAAAATTTAAAAATTTCATTTTTCAAAATTGAATTTTATTCTCAGGATGGCAAAATATGTCGCCTTATCTGAGTTAACGTTCAGGAGAGCTTAAATGAACTCTTTTTGAATCAGACATTTTGTTGTAGATAACTCTGAATCGATTCAATGATTGGATCTAATCAGTGTGGTTTTTAAAATGAATCAACTCTGAATTGAATGATGTTTCGTTTCTTATCACAAGTTCTTAAAAAGAGCCATTTTTAGAAAGTCAGGCTAAAAAATTGCAGCATAGGCCTTAACCATGGTCAAAAAACCGTTAAATTTTCAAAAAATCGAGTTTTTAAATTTTTAAAAAACTTTTTGAAAAATTCGAAAATTTAATTTTCAATTTTTATTGCAAGTCCAAAATATTTTCACATAAAATTATTCACAATTTCAATCTGCTAAGCTCTGGTAAAGCAATTGAACAAATTTCGATCAAAAATACTCGTTCCTTGAAATTAACCCTTTACCCGTCGGACTTCCTTTAAAATACAAACAAAAGATCAATTTTACTTTGAAAACCAAAAATCAACCATGATCACTAAGTACAATAAAAGTAAAAACAAAATGAAAACATAACACTTTTCAATATAAAAATAACTTTAAAATTCATTTGTGACTAAAATTAAATTTTAACACGTGTTTGTTGTTTTATTTCAGTGGTTTTTAAACAAAAAAGTAAAACCAACTTAGAAAACAAACAATATATTTTTATATTTCAATAATTTTTCGGCATTTTTTTAATTTTATCATGCCAACACGAAAGATTTTCAAATCTTGATTTAATTTATAAAATTTGAATCGTGTTTAACATGAAAAATAACAAGATAAGTGAATTTTCTTGGAATTTTCCGTACTTAAACGTGAGTCACGTTAATCGAATGATAAATACTAAAATTGGGCTTCCATTGAAAATCAGAAATTTTAAATCAAATTTGTCTTGTTATAAAAAAAAAATCTTAGATCAATTCACTTTAAAATAAAATAAGACATATAAAGTTAGAACGAAAAATCTTCAAGGTTCCACGTAATGTGAGTCGCTAGTGTTAGATCTTATAAAAAAAATAAAATATTCAATTCAAATTTATAGCTGCTAGCTAACAAATATTTAGCGTGAGTGAATATTCAAAAAAATATACAAATTGAATGAATGAATACATCACAATATTGCATTGTTAACTATTTAAAATATTATTATTGCTATTATTGTTAGCATTATTGTTGTTGTTGTTGTAATGTGTCATGCATTGCATATTGTTGTCTTTTTTTTAATTTTATTTTTTTTATTTTCATATCATTATTATTATTTTTTTTCTTCAGAATAATAAGAATGTAATTTTTTTTATTATTTTAATTTTAAATGATTACAACGAAAAAAAAATTAAATGAAAATCCAAGGAATTCTGTAAACTTACATTGAAATGACTGAAATCGGTTTTTGTAGGAAATTTAAAGGAAAATCAATGAAATTTCACATATTACAAAATTTGAAGTGAAATTTCTAAAAACTTCTTCAATGAAAATAACCAAATAAAAACGATTCGTTAAATGAAAAAATAAAAGTTGACCTCCATATTGAAAATAATTTTTTCTTCTCTAAATTTATCATTGCACGTTTTGCTGTCAGTGTCATTGTTAAAATACTCAATGTGAAACACTTCTTAAAAAAAATACAGAAATTAAACAACGAATCCGGCAACAAACTAAAGCAAGTCATGCTTCTAACGTGTATTTCAAGTTGGTTTTTTTTTTTATTCATGAGATACAAAATGGATTATTTCGTTATTTTTTTTATTTGAAGAACTGAAAAATTCTTCCATCCATTAAAATTTTTCTCTAACAATAATTTTGTTTTTTTCTCCTATTTTTTTTTCTTATAACTTTTTGTAACGAAATTACTCTGAATTTCATTTATTAAAAGAATCGTCAGTGAATAAGCGAATCAAGTACTGAGGCAAAGATAAAATAAAAATAAATGCGATTCACTGAACTGTGTCTTGTAAGAATTTCTTGGAAAATACAATGGAGTTTTATCATTGCGTGTTTTGAAAAAAAATAATACTAATAAAAATAACTTTTTTTTTTTACTTTACTTTTGGTGTTTTATATCAAACAACAAAAAATATCAAAGAAAAAGATTGCTCATTTACATGAAAATGGCGCTTTTGTAAGTGAAATTCCAGAAATACTCCATTTCAAACGGTTTTCCTTTAAATTTCATATTGAAGCAATGTAATTTGAATTGAAATGTCACATTTCATTTCATAAATCATACAAATTTGATATGAATAATTGAATTAAATAAAACATCAAATATCAACAAATTCAAATAAAACATTAGTGAGACACACATTTTTTATTGATACTCATTTAAAAAGTAATAAAGGTAGTGTGTGTAGTTTTTTTTTACTATAAATTTAATTTTAATTTTAAATGTGAACCAATTGTAGAGGTAATTGCTTTAATTAAGTTATAATTTACCTACACATCATCATCACCATCAACCACACGACGTACAAAACTACACGATTTTCGTATAAAATTAAATACATAAATTGTGGCTGCATGACTGAATGACTCAACACATAAGTATATGATCATTATTATTATGTAATTTATAATGATTTTAATTATTTGTTTATATTAATTAATTTTTTTTTTCTTTCAAGATCAAGAATCATCATACACATGTATGATATAGAAATGAAAAAAGAGTAAATAAATAATAATAATAATTCACGTTAATTTATTATTACTGCTACTTAATATTAGTATTTATGAATGAATCTGAAAAAACACACTAATGTAGATGTGTGGAGAATGTTCGTGTGTCTAAATATGAGTTATATTTTAAATCACTTTCATTTTTCTTAAAGTCATTATTATTATTATTATCATTAAAAGTGTCTTAATTGGTATCATCAAAATTAATTTTAAAGCACTTAACTTCTTATTTACTTCTCATAAGTGTACTAAATTACTTTATTTTTTATTTTCTTTTACAGATATGGTGCCATTCGTGGTGGTTATCAGCATTTTAGTGCCCAGGGTGGACAAGATAGTTTTCCAAGTCCTCGTAGTGCGCTAAGTTATCCATTCCCTCCAATGCATCAAAATTCAGCGTATTCAAGTTATCACTTGGGTGGTTATGCACCGCCATGTGCTAGTCCACCAAAAGATGGTAAGTTCTTCATATTTTCTTATTTATTTGAAATGAATTGAAAATTTTATTGTATTATGAGAGTGCTTCTGTGAGTGTTTACATCGATTAAGGCTTCATTAATGAAATTCAATCAAAAAATGAGTGAGCTTACAAGACCAAATTTAACCTGTGAGTTAAAAGGAAGGAGTTAAAAGCTTCGGAAACTCAAATATCTCAAACAGAAGAGCAAAAATTGCTTTTGAACTGACTCGAGTCTGGCATAGTCAACCTGATAGTCAGGCATCCATATTATGCTACCATAATCAATTATTGGAAGCACAAGTGATGAAAACAAGAACTTCAGGGTGTAGACATCATTAAACTCTGGCTATCGTTTTTTGCACACCTTATTTTAAATTTTGCACCCCTAATTTTAACACATGCACACCTAATTTAAAAAAACCTCACACCTAAACATTAATGGCTCACTCCTAAAAATTCACATCTCACGCTTAACTTTTAAGTTTTTCACACCTAACTTTAACATTTGCATCCTTATTTTATACCTTTCACACTTATTTTTTATACTTTCACACCTATCAATTTTGAAAATCACCCCTAAAAATAATTAAAAATAAGGTGTGCAAAAAACTTATTCCTTAAACTCTTTACCAAATCTTTTGATCAATCCAAGAATTGATTTTGATCTAATAATGACGATATCAGTGTGCTGCTTAAAAGAAAGCTTGGTGTCAAGCCAGACTTCGAGATCTTTAATTACGCTTACTCGATTCACTATCAACCCAGATAATTCGTAGTATCACACTGCATTTGTCAATGTTCAGGACCATTGAGTTGATTTTACACTACTTCGCAACAGCAATAGCTGCGTTCTGAAGGGTTAGCGAATCCTTCGAAGATGTTATTGACTTAAATATCTTCATGACATCAGCATACAACAAAATGTCGACATTCGTTCTTCGCTTTTATCATGTCATCTGAAGTAGTCGCACCTTTTCAAATCGTCTTCCACTACAAAAAGGGTCATCCCAATACCACAAATTTCAGGTCTTTGGCCATACCTTCATTTCTTTCTCAAAATAAAAGTTCCTAAAATAAATTTTTTTTCATGGCCTCCGATTTTCGACTCTTTACACTGAAAAGGTTATAGATTTTCTGAGTATTTTAACATTATTTTTTTCATAAATTTAATGTCTCCATTATAATTTATTCAATGAAATTAAAAAAAAAATGAAATTAATTCACCTTCCATGTTTTCACTTTAATCACTTAGGTCTCTTAGACAATAATACCATATTTGAATATGAAAAATACCAACCTAACACTTTATTTCCATTTTTATGTTAAATTTATGACACATTCCGGTTTCTAAGTCATTTTTATGAGGTTTTTTCTTTGCTTTGAATTTTAATTCATTCAATTTTTTTATTATTTATGCATTTTTATTAGTACACTTTATTATGATAGAGACTTCAATATACTCGTTCATTCATTTATTTATTTTTATTATTGTTTTTGATAATGAATAATGAAGTTGACTCAAAAATAAAAACCTTTACTTTAATATGCGCAATATATTAAAATACACAGAAAAAAAACAGCCCACGGCTATTTCTGTTATGATACCACTGGTTAATAAATATCATAAAAAAAAAACAACAAAACAAGACAAGCAAAAAAATTTTACTTAAAAACTGGAGTAATTAACTAAATGAAAATGATACTAAAAAATGTGTGCTCTTATTTTGTTTTTCTATCAATTTTTTTGTTATCCTGTCTTATAAGACGATGATACACTTTGAGTATTATTTTTAAAAAAATATAAATAAATAAAAATAGTGTCGAACAGACAAAAATATTGCGTGAAAATGATGAAAAAAAAATTTTTTTAGTACAATGTCCTTTGAATGAACATCCACAAAAAATGTAAAAATATAATAATAAAAAGGCATATGTTCCCTTAAATTTAATTAGTCGTCTACATTTTCTTCTTCTGTAAACATATTTTTTTTTTGCTTCTCTTATTTTTATTATTATTATTATTATTGGCTTTATTTTGTTTGTTGTTGTTGTAATTATTAGTTTTATTGAATTTCTATCACAATATTCACAGTTTTAGACATGTTTTGTGGTGGTGGTTGGAATGTCATGCCATGCCATGCCATTTATTGATATTATTAGTAAAATTATTTTTTTTCTATATATTTTTGGTGTGGTGTGTGCTGTCTGACCCCTTTAAATAGATTTACTTTATTGATAGATCGACATTGGTGATAAAGTATTATTATTATTATTTTTGTTGTTTATTCAACCCGAAATAAAATTTATATTGAATAAATATTTTTATTTATTTTTGTATAAAATTGATATAAAAATTTAGTTTTTGATCACATTGAAATGAATTCGAACAAATTTCAGGCGACTAGATTTAAATGATCATTCTTGATCTTTAGTAGAGTTCATATGATTTTTCATTGAATTTTTGAATAATAATTTTCTCAAGGACATTTGTTTGATTTTGATTTTCATTTTACTTTTATGAAAAATGAAAACTTATTTAATTTTTTTTCATTGTAATTTTAATTTGAATCAACAAAAAAAAACTAGTTCACATATGAAAAGTTTCATGCTTAATTATTTTGTTGATTATTTACTGCTATGTTAATTCCATTATAACGATTGAACCGAAAACGTGGTCAAATTTTCCATGGATGAGCGCCTCAGGTAATGATTGAATACCAAACTAATATTACAAAACTACAAAACAAATTGAATGATAAAGATTTTTGGTCACCATCACCCCAAATAAAAAAAAATAAAAAAAAACGATTTCCATGTTTTTGAAACATGAAATTTGAATTTCTCTTTTAGTTGTTTTTAATATTTTTTATTTGAATATGTTTTGAATGAAATTTTTATGAATTAGAGCGACTAAATTTTTTTTGATAAATTTTTTTTTCATGATTCACATTTTGATTCTCACTTTTTAAATTAATTACAGACAAAATGGAAGAAAGTGGCTTACGGGTAAATGGTAAGGGTAAAAAAATGAGGAAACCTAGGACAATATACAGTTCACTGCAGTTACAACAACTTAATCGAAGATTTCAACGTACACAATACTTAGCTTTACCAGAGAGAGCCGAACTAGCAGCTAGTCTGGGATTAACACAAACACAGGTAAGTCAAAAAAAATAACTTTTTTAAGATAAATTTCTGACAAAATATTATCCAAATATCAAAAAAATGAATTGAATTTAACATTTTTCGTCAATCCCTTTAAAAATGTTTTGTGTTATGAATTGAATGGTCAAATTTATACAGCAAATAAAATTAAAATTAGAGTGCTGTGTCATAAATAACTGTTATTTGTTTATTTATTTATTTTAGTGACATTTATTGCCTTTATATTTATGATACATTTCATTCTTAAATGAAGTCAAATAATGTTCCAATGATTCCAGTTGTATCCACAGTCAACTTGATCGGAAACATGGGGATGCCTTTGTAGCACCTAACATAAAACTGAATTCAACTGAATTTTAAAAAACTCGAAAAAAAATTTTTTTTTTTTCATTATTTCATATAAATGCTTTTGTTAAATATTCAATTTAGTTAGAGCTATCATTGAAACATATTCAATTTTTTAATTAATTTCTCTCCTATGATGATCTTTGTTCTTTGAAGATCACCCGGATCTAAGATTTCATTATCATAGTTCTTTCAGAATATTTTTTTTTCATTGAAAGAATATTCAATTTTTTACCACTTAAATTACTCATTCAAAAAGAAGAAAAAAATCTGATTTATGATAAATTTTGACTTGAAACTTGTAGGATCAAACAAATTTTAATATTTTTTGAAAATAATTCATCAATCATCACCTTTCAATACACATTTGCCACACTTTTTATCTTATTTTTATTATTATTTTGTTACTTTTGTTTATTTGTAGCTCTTTTCATTGTTATTCATGCTTATTAGAATTACATTAATCACCTTTTCTCCGATTACATTGAATCACTAATTCAGAATCAGCAACTGATCAGGTTTCAATTTAAGTGGATCCGATTCAGTATGTTAATTAAAATTGAGATTAAGATTTTTTTTTTCATTGATGAGTCGTTTTTTTGAATTTTCAGTTTTTTCTTTTGATTTGAATTTGAAGATTTCATTGATTATTAATCAAGATATTGTTTAATTTAATGAACTGAGACATTTTATCGTGAAGTGTGTCGAAAGGTGTTTAAATTTATGTTTTGGAGGTTATTATTCGTGTGAGATGATCTTTTGTTTTTTTAAATTGAGATTGAGATGGATTTTTTGGGGGAGTTCAAGTAATTTTACAGGGAATTTAATCAATTAAATTTTTTTTTCTATTTTTGTATGTTCAATGGAAGGTGATTCGAATTCTGACTTGAAAATTTTTCAGATTCAGGCTCAAGTCTCAAGTCCTGTTCGTCAGGCGGGCTCATTATATACCCCTTATCATCATAAGATAGCTTTTTCAATAAGGTGTACCTGGACTCAAATTGTGTACCTGGAAGAAGAGATTCGAACTACGAAGCTTAAATTTTATTGATCTCAGCTCCGTAAAATGGCCTTAAATGGCATTTCATGAGAGTGTATTCAGCTTACCAAATATGACAAATCGGCTCATGGAAATTAGGATCAGATTCCTTTGAGAAAAAAGTGAATAAAATTATTTTGACTATGACTTAAGTTCACTTGATACTTTTTTTTCAGCTAGATATCATGTCAGTTCAATAAAATGCTGTAAATTGACTTACCCTCTTTGATTAACCGTACAAATAAACTATAAAAAAAAGAAGGAAGAACTTGATTCAAATAAAACCAAACACTTGAATATCAATAGTTCAAAAGTTTTTCATTTACTGAAACAAACATCCTATCTGTCTGTCATAAAAAATTAAAAAGCGCACACACAGAAACCGAAACAAAAAAAACTCATATCGATTTATTGTTGCTCATACAAACACACACACACACATCAAGTAGCTGGATGGATTGTAAGTGTGTAACTTTGGTGGTACAACTATTTCCTGCCTATTTTACAGCTACAAACTATTGTTTGCCACTCATATTGCCTTTCAAATTATTTATACATCTAACTATTGTGTATCACATGTGAAATCAAAGCTGGTAATAAATTGTAACATTTCTATATAATTTTTTTTTTATTCCTTTAAAAACTTTGATTTTATTTTATTCCATTTCATACAAATTTGATGGAAAATCGATTTTATACTTCAATTTCAATCAGAAACTCAATTTCTCAATGTCTCGTCATATTTTTAAAACACTTAAGCAAAAATATAATTTGCGTGAGCTCACTCAGAGTTCCGACCTTCTTTTACTTGGGGGGTTCTCTGTCACATTTCATTAAAAATTCTGTTTGAAGTTTTGAAACGTTTAAGCGATAACCTGATTGAAATGAAAAAAGAGGTAAAATAAAAAAATCTAATTTGATGTGGTAATTTAAATAAAAAATGCTAATCAAATCAAAGTGAATAAAAAATCGGAATACTTTTTTGTGGTTGCAGTTTTTACTCCACCTGTTTGTGGTTTAAATGACATTTTTTTATTGTCATTTTTTCTTTAATTTGATATCAATTCAAATCAAATTAAAGGGTTTTTTTCTTGTTCTGTAATGAATTTAATTAGTGTTGCATAAACTTTGTTTTATATCAAAAGACTTTGTCATATCAGCCTAAAGTCTTCACATACATGGCTTAAATTTAAATCTTAAAGGTTTATTTTTTTTATCATTTTCATTTTGAAGCAACAGTCGAATATGTGACATGTCGTGCAAATCCAAGGACAATTTTTTCAATTAAAACATTTTTTTCATACGAATTCCGTGGTTTTCATGGACTCAATTCACCAAGGAGGGTTGTCTGTTACTTGGAATTCGTTCATTGTGAGGTTGAAAAACGTTTAATCGACTAAATTTTGAGTAAGTCGTAAATGTGAATGGAAAAAATTTCTTGAAAATTCATTAATAATTTACCGTGAATTATTATGTGAGCGAATCAGGTATTTCCTTTGTGAAATTTTTTCATATTTTCTTATTTTGACAACTGTAAATAAACAAAATTATAATGAAAGTGTGTCCAGATTCCAATTTTAACAAAAAGTCAAAGCAAGATATCAAACAATGGATGGTATGTTTTTTTTTCAATGAATGGAAGGTGTTGAAAAAAATTTTGAATTAAGAAAAAAAATGTTTTGTTATTAAAAATAATTATCGGAACGAATTGAATTTGCTACTTCATGCCAAGTTATAATTGTATGAAGTTGAATGGGAATGGCTTAATGATAATTTTCATTGAAATAATCATTTTGGGAGATTTTGAAGAATGGAGATGAATTTAAGGAAGTGGAGAAGGGTTCAAAGTCCTCTTCAAAGCCTGAGTAAGGAAAAAACCTGAAAAATTCCAAAGAAACGTAATTTTACAGCTCAATTTCAGTTTTGACAGAAATAAATTTTTTAAAGTCCATTAAATGGTATGCCAGGTCATGGAACTCTGACTTCAAATTCCCATGCCTCAATTTTTTTCTTGAAATCACCCATCAAAGTAATTTAAAATACCGATCTTGACACAATAACTTCATATAAATGTTTTTTATTAGTTTTAATTTGATTAAAGAAAATTAAATTAAATTCACACAAATATTAAGATCGATTGAGCAAATGAAATGCGTCGACACTTTGTATCTCTGTTTCATTTCATGGATTTCGCTTTCAATATTTTTTTATTAGCACACAGTCTTAAAAAAGCATAAAAAACAAAAAAATTAAAATTAAAACAAAACTGCAGGCAGGCCCATGCAACCGAACTCTCCTAACTCAATCAATAAATACGGTCTTGAACTTAAATAATATGATTTTCAAACACAACAAACTCAAGTTATTTGAATTGAAATAGCATTTAAAAGGCAAAATATTCTATTGACTCAAGTTTACTTGTAAATAAGATAATAATCTTCAAATATAATAAATTAAATGCGAAACACTATACGGACAGGCAGGCGCACTAATAAATGTATATGAGAATATTTTTTATTTGACTTTTGCGTTGAAGGGGGTGTGGTGGCAGTTTTTTTTTGTTTTTGCTTTTTAAACATAAATTTTATTGCAATTCGCTTGATGAGATATGACAAAGGCGATCGATGACGTTTCATTTAAAAAGACATTTTTGAGGTATTTTAAGGACAAAGTCCAACGGCTAGAATTCATATAATGACATTTGAAATTTACTCATAGAAAATTTTGAAGTTTCCAATTGTGAAAATGAACGTCAGTCGTTCTTTGACATGAAATTTGCTAGTAAGATCAGTGAATCGAACTTTTGAGCTGAATTTGACTGTTTCATGGATGTTTGATACAAATTTTATTTACAGTTGCTTTACTTTAAATTTACTTTTTTGAAAGTTTTATGATTTTATTGTTCCTCATAAACATATAAATGTGTGTATTTTTTGTTTTGTTGTTTTTCGGAGGGAGTTGTTAATCATGCATATTCAAGAAATTTATGTATAGTCAAATATGAAATAAAGGCGCCCGCTGTCTGTCTTTTTCTTTGAATCGCTTGTGTCCATCCGCGGCTTTTTTATGATTTCTTTCTTTTTTTCGTTTTTTTTTCATTATTATTATACAAACTCACATATTTTAACGCCTCTTTCTCCAAGAAGTTGTCCGTTGAGTTTCAAACTAAATTATTATTTATTATTTTAGACGCGACCTTTTTAAATATTTATGGGAGTCCCTTTCCATTTCTAATAATAATAATATTATTTGATGTATGTCTGCCATTTCACATGATTTGAAATTAAAATCGATTGATAATTAACACATTTCTCAGTTTTTTTTATTGCAATAATTACGTGAAGTACTTTTATGTGAGATGTCTCTTAATAAGGTAATAATAATAATAATGAAAAACTACACAGAAGCTATTAAATCACTCATATATTTATTTAATCAAGTGCGCGGCGTCGATAAAATATTTTTATTTTTAATGCAGATGTTTTCTCATATTTTCATATCATATCAAATATGAAGAGAAGGAGAAAAAATATGCCTCGCGCATATTCCACACTCACTTACCATCCACATTATTATTAAACAGTAAAAGTAAACAATTTAAAACAATTACAGGCCTCGTCTTAGCTTCAACAACAAGCGGTAATACGGTATGAGGTGATAATAATAATAATTTTTAATACAATCTTTATTATTATTATTATTATTATTAAAACGTTTCATTATTATTTTATTATAACTATTAGTGCCTTACTCTCTTATTTTATTTTACAAACAATCCAGATCCAAAACAACAAGAAACAGTTGCTAAAATTTTGTTTCAACAACACAAATTGCATAAGAAACCTTTAAAATGTAAAAACGATACAGAAAATATCGTAACAGCAACTAAAGTCAAAGACAAAGACAGCCAAAGGGCACACATAACCAACAAACAAACAGTCTCAGACATTTGCAGACACTTTCTGACTCGATCTGCTTTCTGTTTTGACTTTACTTTTTTTTTGATATCAGTATTATGCTGTAAAAGAGTGTTTTAAGATATTCATAATACATAAAATGAGAATGAAATGAGAAGTAAATCCTCTATAAAAAATGCATTCAGGGTACTCCTCCCCAATTTTTCTTGTTTATTATTTTGTCTTCAGTTCTCTTGTTTTTATTTTTAAAGAGGAGACGAGCTTTTAAGTCTTGATTTAAAAAGGAGAACAAAAAATCATATCACAAAGTCTTATCATTTCAAACCACATTTTGTTTATGTGCTCGCCTTTTCGTTATGCATTTTAACATATCTCAAAGTTATGTGTCATAAAGGGGTTTGAATGGATTCTGGTACTAAGGAACTCCGAAATTGAGTCGTCAGTTAATTTTAAGGTTCATAATATTTCATTAAATGTCATTTGTAGTGAGAGGCTACGACGATTCAATTGAGGATATTGAAAAAATAAATTCAACGAGCATGGGTAATGCTGCCATCAGAGGCCTCAGAACACTGACTGAGGGGTTTCAATCACAGATCTTTGTATAGCGCTGTGTGATGAAAGCAGCCCGTAGTGCTTGGTGATTCATTTCTCATACAAAGTCCTTTATTTAGCACTCGATGAGCTTAATTTTTATTTTAAATGAATTTCTTGACAAGTATTGAGGTCACGTGTTACTTGCGGTATAGTTTGCGAGACGGTTTTCAACTAACGGTGTCTGATCATGGTAAATGTTCAAATCTTGACTTTTAAAGGACCTTCAGTTTAAATTCTTTATGTCTCGCATCATGTCCCGCAAATGATTGACATTATTTAAAACTTCTCGATAGTCGGAACCCGAATTTCCGTAAATTTACAAACGCTCATTAATTCCATACGTTTACAGTAAATTTTCATCAATTCTTTCTTTATCAAAAACGTAACTTACACTCAAGAGTCATTGAAAATAAAATTTACTTGAAATTAATGCATTTTCTGAATCAAAATTATCACATTACTCTACAATCCAATTCAACTTTGTTCAATTTAAACATCTGAGTAAAAGTAAGTCATATTACGATCACTAAAAGTTTCTTATACTCTCCTCTTATCTCTTATACAAACAATGCCAAGTTGATGTGTAAAAATGCACATAATAATAAACGCAATAAAAATAATATTATATCGCTTCACTTTTTAGTTTGTTTTAAACTCAACACAGTATTTTTTTGATCATCATTTATTTTATGTATTTATTTTTGTTCTGCTGCATTTCAATATAAATAAAATATGTAATAAAAAAGGAGGCATTGCCGGGGTTTTTTTCTTGTTGCTGTGTTAAATGTGTGTTAAGATACTGAAATGTATGAAAAAAAATAATAAAATACAAAAAAAATTCTTAACGTAACTTTGGATCGAATACCTAAACAAAAGATATTTCTCCTTCAAACTTATAAAATGCATAACAAGTCCCCTTATACGAAATGTGCATGTTGGTTAAAATAAATAAAAAAGTTAACAGAAAAAAAATGTATACGGTTTTTATTCGCGGTTTTATTGTTGTTTTTGCCTTCAAGGAAATGTATTTGTTTCGTTTTTTATTAATTTTATTATCATTCATTACTATGAATGTGATATTTTTGTATTTTTTTGTGGAATTTTGAGGAAAAATGTGTCCTAGTTCAAGTAAATTGAAGTTACACGGGAAATACAAAAGTTGCCGTATTGTTGCCGTATTTGTTGCCGTAGACGGCAACTTCTTGCCGTAGCACGGCAACTCTACGGCAATTATACGGCAACATTTTTAAATTTTTTTTTTCATTTATTTAGTAACAAAAACATAATTTTATCAAAAAAAATTCTAAAACTCAAAATTTTAAAAATTTCAAAAAACTCAAAATTTTCAAAATAACTCAAAATTTTCAAAAATTTCAAAAAACTCAAAAAATTCAAAAAACTCAAAATTTTCAAAAAACTCAAAAATTTCAAAAAACTCAAAAATTTCAAAACAGTCAAAAAATTTTCAAAAAACTCAAAAATTTCAAAAAACTCAAAATTTTCAAAAAACTCAAAATTTTCAAAAATTTCAAAAAACTTAAAAATTTCAAAAAACTTAAAATTTTCAAAAAACTCAAAATTTTCAAAAAAACTCAAAAATTTCAAAAAAGTCAAAAAATTTTCAAAAAACTCAAAAATTTAAAAAAAACCCAAAAATTTCAAGAAAACTCAAAATTTCAAAAAACCTTAAAAATTTCAAAAAACTCACAAAATTTAAAAAAAAACTCATAAATGTCAAAAAAGTCAAAAAATTTTCAAAAAAGTCAAAAATTTCAAAAAAGTCAAAAAATTTTCAAAAAACTCAAATATTTGAAAAATTTCAAAAAACTCAAAATTTTCAAAAAACTTAAAAATTTCAAAAAAGTCAAAAATTTAAAAAAAAGTGAAAAATTTAAAAAATTTCAAAAAACTCAAAAATTTCTAAAAAGTCAAAAAATTCAAAAAAACTCAAAATTTTCAAAAAACTCAAATTTTTCAAAAAAGTCATTTTTGAAATTTTTTAGGTTTTTGAATTTTTTGTTTTTTTTGAAAATTTTTGAGTTTTTTGAAAATTTTGAGTTTTTTGAAAAAATTATATTGTATAAATGAAAAAAAAAATTAAAAATGTTGCCGTATTTGTTGCCGTACAATTGCCGTAGAGTTGCCGTGCTACGGCAAGAAGTTGCCGTCTACGGCAACAAATACGGCAACTTTTGCATTTGCCGTGTAATTAATGAATGAAAGGGGTTGAAATTGATATAAATAAGACATTATTTTTAAAGTATTTAATGAAAACTCACAAATTTCTTAGGTGATTTAAATTTGAAGCCTAAATTTGCCTGTATAATAAAATTTGAAGTTTCAATGAGTGTTTAAACAGTGTTGTCACTTCAGGTTCCAGTGGCAGTTGATATGATTTTTTAAAATTTCTATAATTGGTTATTTTTTTACTTTTTAAGAAAATTTTACGAAAAAGCGTTGTCCAATAAGAATTTTAATCATGGTAAAATTACTGAAGAACAACCAAAAAGAGCTAAAAGCCCATATGCTGACCATTTTCATGAACAAATATCAACAGAATCTTCATCATTGAGTAGCATCATTGAGAGTAGAAGCATGGAAACTAAACGGCATTAAAAGTTACTCTTTGACGTCCTAGAATTTTCATCATCACAAAGAAAATCTTCAAAATGCTCCTCTACTTTCCAAATATTTCCGAGGAAACAAAGAAAAATAGTAGCCATCTCTCCACGTATTTCCATTCTTTGCAACGCACTTTGAACACACTTGATTGATGTCAAATGGTATGCACTCTTCAGATCGAGACAAACAAGCAACATGTGCTGTTTCCGAATCATTGCATAATGACCTTCTCGCTCCACCATGGCTAGAGCATCTTCTGAACTCAAGTGTTTTCGAAACCCAAACCGAAAAGTGTTAATTTTGGACTCTGTGACCCACACAAGCCGATTTTTAGCCATTTTCTCGAAAAACGAGTGATGCATGAAGTCAGAGCAATCGGCCTGTAATTCTTGGCTAATAACATTGGACTAGCAAATAAAAATTAAGAGGTCGAAAAAATGTTTGAGAAGAATCAGTACTTACCCCCTCCAGCAAAGCTTAGTGATAAGTCCTGTAATTCAATTCCTTTATTTTTTCTCATTAAAACTTTAATGAACATCCTTAAACACTTGAATTTCCTTTCTGATCTTGAATTTCATTATAGATTGAAAATAACACAAAAAAAAAACCTATTAAATAAAACACATCCGAGTCATAAAACATAAAAGCATATAAAAGAAAAAAAGAACGAGAATGATACAAAATTAGTAGAAGAGTTAATTAATTGGCGCCTTTGTCTCATGTTTCACATGTTCTTTCAATATATACAAAGAAAAGGCAGTTGTTTTATAATTAAATTAAAAACATTTTAACATAAGCTTATTTGGGTCAAGCTCTAACACATTGTAAAGTTCATGGATGTCATGCCAGAAAGTCATCACTCATTTGAATGAATGAGTTTAGGATTAAATTGTACTTTTTCATCATAACAAATTGTTATTTAAACGTTTAGTTTACAAAAACAACAAGTCAATTTCAATGAATAATGAACTGATTTTAATTGCAAATTCATTTTTTTTCTTTACATGTATCTCATGTTAAAATTGAATCAATGCGTTTAAAGTGAAAAAAAGAAAAACAAACACAAGTTTTATTGTCTTGTCTCTTGTTTTAGCAACTCAATTGTGTCTCAGTTTTGTCTCGTTTGATCAAGGTGAGGTTGATTTTGTATGTCAAAATAATAAGATTATCAAAAGTCATATTTTTTTTCCTTCTCATTTCATATTTTTTTATCGTTTCTCGACTTAACTCGCTGATATTATTATACTTTTAAATTGGAATCACTTAGCATTTTTTTTTCTGCTTTATATTCTTCTTAATCTTGTGAAGTGAAACGACTTAATAAAATAAAATTAAATTTGCGTTGTGTCATTTCATGTATATGTTTATATGAAAATAAGGCGAGAGTAATTGATTGCAATAATTCACCCACTTATTGTTTTAATTTAAAATTATGATGAATTTTGATTTATTCAATGAAATGAAGTTTAACTTAAAAATGTTTATTCAGTGTGTTGTTTTGCCGAGAAAGGTGGTGGTGGTACTTGTGGTGTTGAATTAAATTTCTCATTGTTTTTTTTTTTTATTTTATTTCATTATAATTTGATCTTGTTCTGAGAAAATTGTATGTGAGTGTGTGATTAAAGAGGTGAAATTTATGCCAGAGAATTAATTAGAAAGACAGTGTTTGTCTTTTTTTCTTATTCTTTGAAATTGATTGCATTTAATGTTAATATGAGTCATCACATGAGCTTGGCCTTCATGATTTAGATCGATGAAGGAATCAAAAATCCTTCTAATTATTTGAATCTGTGATTTCCAATCAAATTTCATCGTAATTCAAATAAATGAATTTAATCTAAGGTCGTGCCATGCCCCAAAACTTTATTAGAAATCAAAAAGGGAGGACGAGCTAGACGAGCATATTTCAAAGAAATTGGGATCAAATATCCCGTCTTTTGAATTTTAATTTCAATTTCAAATATATAATATAATTTAATGTTCTTTTTATAGAATTAATGAAGTAAAACAAAGAATCAGATCATGTGTGTGCATGTGAACGTAACACAATAGTAATAATTGGGTTTAAAGTTACTTCCCCTTTTAATATATTATTTTATGTGATTTGCTTTGAATTTTGAGATAAGCTCATGTATGAGACGAAATTTTCCGCTTATATGATGGATGGACAATCGAAGCTAATTAAAATTTATATTAGAATTAAGGGGAAGGATTTATACGAAATTTGAATCGATCGAAAAACGCCTTTTTTGATTCCCTTTGAATTATTTTTTTTAAATTCATTCCAATTTTTTGATTGATACAAAGTAGCAATAAAATTAAATATATTAAAATGATAAAAAAATGCATAAAATTCCAGTGTGGTTTGGAAAAAGCAAGAGCAAAAAAATGATTATGTGTTTACTGTTCCATACAATTAACCTAGAAAAAAAGAAGAATTTATAAGCCTAGAACGCATCACATTGTGGTTGTTCCATCATTATAATAATAATAATAATTTATATTTATTTTTATTTAATATTAGAAATAAAACTAAACTTGCGCAATTCACGAAGCATGAATTATTATTATTATTTTTTTGAACAAATTTTTTTTTCCTGGTATTTTGTTTTTAGTTTTTAGTTAAGTATTTGTGGCTCTCAATTTCTGAATGTAACATAAAAGTCATTATTTCCTTCAAAAGTCACTGCTTACATGTATTTTGTTGTATGTCAAACTTCTTGTGTTGATGAAAAATAGATTTCATTTCATTTCAAAATTACGATGATGAATTATGAAGGCAAAGGTGAGCTCTTATGAAGGGAATTTGAAGGGCTGGTGATTCGAAGTTCACACACTCATAATTGAAATAACCTTGAAAACTATGCCGCAGCCTTAACGAAGATTATATGAGTGACCACAATTTTGTGAAAATTTTGCAATTTTTTCGTGGTTTTGGAAATTTTCATTGTTGAGCAAATTTTTCGGTTTTTCGTGGTTTTGGAAATTTCCATGGTTTAAGGAAATTTCTCGATTTTTCGCAGTTTTGGAAATTTCCATGGTTTAAGAAAATTTCTCGATTTTTCGTAGTTTTGGAAATTTCCATGGTTTAAGAAAATTTCTCGATTTTTCGTGGTTTTTGAAATTTCCATGGTTTAAGAAATTTTCTCGAATTTGAAAAACTCGGCTATATTAATTGACACAGACGGACGCCTTCAGAAAACTGAAGTTGTCCCATTCTAAAATTTATAAGCTTTTAATTCGCTTATGAAATTTCAACTTACATTAGATTCGATCACTAGCCCTTCACTTTGAAAAAAAACATTAAAAAATCAGAATAATGATCAAAAAGTGTGAACAAAAAAAAAATAAAATGAAAAATCACATCGTTACACAATAAATTTTATCATCACATTTCTGTCACTTCATAAATAATTATCAACCGAAAAAAAATATTATTTGAAATACAAAAAAAAATAATGTTAATACTTTTAATAAAATAATAATAAAAATAAAAAAGGGCTACCAAAAAATCTTGATGCGTGCCATTATAATTTTTGTCAACTAAAAACACAAAATTTTTTTTCTACATCATTTTATATTACATTACATTCAAATTATTATTAAACTCTACCAGAAAAAAGAAAAACTCACAAAAAAAAGTTTGCCGTCATCATCATTATTATTATAGTTGGTGACTTGTCACTTCAGCCTCAAAATAAAGTTAAAAAAAAAATGTAAAAACAAAAAAATAACTGAAGAAGGAAAAAAAATGTCATACAACTCAGTCAAGCAACAATTTTTTTATTTTCAGTGACATGCTATATGACGCATATTTTAATGTGACTAAGATTTGAACAAAACAAAATTTTTCTAGCTAAAAAACAAATCGAAATAATGATGATTGTATCTCTGTAAGTTTTCTGTTTTTTTTTTTCATGGAAATGTATTGTATTATATACGGTAGTTGTAAATAAATATTAACACGTGATATAGCGTGTTTTCTCTTATTATTATTATTTTATTTGAATTGTCTTAAAGTTGCTTGATATACAAAAAAAAAAATAATATAAAAATACACTTGCTTGTTATTTAAAAAAAAAGTTACAGCAGCAACAATGACACTTAAAATGATGCCAAATACAATAAATTTGATAGAAAATTCATTCAAATTGACATAATACAAGAAACAATTTAATTTGATTTGATTCGTAAAAATTTGAATTACACGAAGTTTGAAATGAAAATGTTAAAATTTGCTTCAATTCAATTCAAAAAATAAATAAAATTGTAGTTGAAAATGGCAGTTTGTTGTATTAAATGTTCGTTTGATGTTGAATTTTAGTTGTAAAAGATTGAAATCAATGAATAAATAATGTGGGAGTTCGTGTCAATGTATTTTTTTCCATGTTTTTTGTTGCTATTGTTTTGCATTTCAGTGGATGGATGATAAATTATTGAAATGATCTATGAGATATTTTTATAGACGACCAGTCTAGCAATGGACATGCCGCCATCGTAAAATTTCATCAAATTGAACTCAATTCCTTGAATATACACTAGACTGAAGTTATCAACGACCTTGGCAGCCTCGAGTAGGAGCTTTTCAGACCCCCGGACCCTTCCTTACACGTTCCAGGTGTCATCAACGACTTTTACCATGACTTTTCATTTTTTTTGCTCTTGTCCAATTTTTTGGAACGTATCGGGAAGTGTCAAAATAGCCTGAAAAACCCCTCCACGAGGCTGCCAAGGTCGTTGATAACTTCAGTCTAGTTGAATTTCAACCTTAATCGAACAAAATTCATTCAATTCATACATTTTTGAGTCAAAATCCGCTCACATCGTTTCATTCTCATTCATGTTCATTCAAATGTCCTAATAATTTAATTAAATTTATGTTTTTATTTGCATTTCATCATTTCATAATAATATAAAATCAAATAAATAAGAAGAAAAAACAAATAAATAAATTAAAACTGAATTATTTAATTCATAAATTCCTTCTACACTTCTAGTTACGATATTCATTTGAGTGTTGCAGCAGGTATACGAGAGACTTTTTTTAAACAAACAAAAGTGAATGAGCATGAAACAAAACGAGAGGTAGATGATCATGTTGATAAATTAATTGAATGCGTTTATTATTATTATTAAAAGATTATAAAATTAAGACAGGTAACATGATAATAAATTACTTTTAAACATTTGAACATATGTTTCAATGTAATACTTAGCGAGAAATGTATTAATTGGATTTGATTTCAAATGATTTTTTGTTATCCGACAAAGAAAAAGGTGTTGAACAAGTGCAACATTACAAAATTGGGTCCTTTAATCCATGACATCATTTAAAAAAAATCTTTCAATGAAATGACCTTGAAACCCGTTGAGATCGTAAAAAATTCACATGAAAACTCGGTACTTTGTCTTCTAATAAAAAACAACAAATATGATGTACAAGAAAAAAACTTGACAAATTCCCTTTAGAAAACAATGCATTTTACACTGCATAAAATATCCATTCATTGCATATTGTTATACATTGTATGCTATTTGTACTGTAAATTTTACGATAATTTTACGCTGTTTTGCCACCGTTGCTTTTGATATAAATGTAAAATGTATTTGTGAGAAAACCATGCAAACAATATATCAATGCACTTTTTAACTGATATATGTACAAAAAAGTCTCGAAACAATAAAACGAGCCATATTAACAATGAAGAAAAAAACTTGATTAATTGCATAAAAATCTCATTTGACAAGTTTTTCACTGCAAGATTCTGCATCAGTGTGTATGGACGCTTGTATGACATATGTGAGCAAAGTAAATAAAAATTTTATCTTTATTGATGAATTTAATAAATAAATCAATAATAAAACAATATGAATAAATTATTATCATTGAATTTTAAGAAGAAAAAAAACTTGTCATCTTTATTGATCAGTGTTCGATCAATACAACAAGAATTTCTGAGCTTTCATGTGAATTACTGGTTTTTCTTAATAAGAGACCTATGCACTTGTCTTTATTTACAACATATATCGCATGTTGAGTGATGAAACAAAAGATTATTTTATTAAAATATTGTTATTGTTGTTATTTTTCATATGAAAACTGGTCAGAATTAATTCTCAGACAACACATGTTCAATTTTTTCGCTTGAAAATGACGATGGAATGAGTTCTGCTGGTTTATGGACACGTATTTGATATGATAAAATGATTAAAAATTCATTAACGCCATGAACTAGATGAGGTTTTAACGGAGAAGTGGCACAGTGCAACAAAGATTTTTTTAAATGTAGATGACAACTAATACAGGATCTACTCTATATCTTAACTTGTCTTCAATTAAAATATTTTAATGTATAAAATTTACTTTTTGAAATTTTTCTAAAGTCAATTGTTTGTGATTCAAAATACTTTATATCTTGGACAGCAGCAATATTAAAAATATAGTCCATCTGCTTTTTGAAGTCATTTTCTTCGTTTTGATTAGGTCTATGCACATTACGTTGAAGTTTATTCCACATGTCTATTAATTTGTTTATCATTTTTTTATTTGTATTTTTAAATTATTAGTTTTAATAAAATCGCTCCATATTTTCAATACTTCCTCACTAATTTCATAAATTGCACTAGTTTTTAAAAAAAAAATTTATCAAATAATAAAAGTAATTTATTATATTTTTGTTTTTTGGCACTTTTTTCCAAGCTTTTCATTCAAATATCTCATTAAATGCATAAGATGGTTCTCCCAGTCCTTAAAATAAAAGTGTATCGAATCAAATTTAAAGACCCTCAGTCCTCTTATCATTAGGTTTACAATTCATAATTCATCATAATTTTTTTTTTTGTTGCACTGTGATAGTTTTTTCTTCGTAACTTCCATGCAAGTGTTGCATCAATCACTTTTATTACTTTTTCACATACAGATATTTTGCCTTTTGTTTTTCATTTACTTGAAAATGAATCAATATTCAATAATACAGCTCTGTTAAGACCAGATTCAAGACAGGCCACACTAAAAAAAATGAATAAATAATTGAACAACTTAACTTATAAATAATACTCACGATAAATATACGACATTGCATGAGATCTAGTACAGGTCTCACCGTATCTGGAACACAACAAGATCAAGTTAATTTTTATTTTTATTATTATTGTATTATGTTTATTAGTACACGCTGTTTTTGCTTATAAAATAATAGTCAATGTATGACAAAATACAAAAAAAAAATAAAAGATTTAGATGACTTGAGAGATGAAATTCAATGTGCATTTTTAACAAAGTCACTGTAAAATAGCATACAAAAATCTCGTCATAATAATGATAGTAATAAGATTTTATGAATAGTTTTATGAGTATGATGAAACATTTAAATTTATATATCTCTTGAAGGAATTTGTGTGTATGAGTGTGTATGTAAAATGAGATTCTTATCACAGACCAACTATAAACAATATTTATTTAGATTTATGTTAATTTATCGTTATTGTGTGTCGTTCACTAGAGTAATCGTAAAAATGATTATTATAGGAACTTCCTTATTATGAGTTGTATTTAAACATGAATAGTGGTCAGTATTTAGATCAATGACACACAAAATCTACTGTGTAAATTCTGATGTAATTCAATTAAAGCACTGTTGTGATGTGCCCTTATTTTTATCTGGAAGTATTCGATCTTTGACGATACTGAGTTCAAAACAATCAGAAATTCAGTTACGGGCCTGAAAACGATCAGAAACTCACTTGCGGGCCTCAAAAGATCAAAAATTCACTTGCGAGCCTCAAAACGATCAGAAATGCAGTTGCGGACCTGAAAAGGATCAGAAACTCACTTGTGGGCCTCAAAACGATCAGAAACTCACTTGCGGGCCTCAAAACGATCAGTAAATCAGTTACGGGCTTCAAAAAGATCAGAAACTTACTTGCGGGCCTCAAAACGATTAGTAAATCAGTTACGGGCCTCAAAACGATCAGTAATTCAGTTACGGGCTTCAAAAAGATCAGAAACTCACTTGCGGGCCTCAAAACGATCAGTAATTCAGTTACGAGCCTCAAAACGATCAGTAATTCAGTTACGGGCTTCAAAAAGATCAGAAACTCACTTGCGGGCCTCAAAACGATCAGAAACGTTAACATTAAGAAGAAAAAATGTTGATGGTCAAAAGTTACGTGGAACTGAGTGCTTGGAAGCTTGATTAGAAGATGACAGATTTGAAGCTTCGTGATCATAAAACAGTGTTGCCAAATTTATGATTTTTTGGAACCCTTCAAAACTAAGAACTTGTCTGTATTTCACACAATTTCAATAAAATTCCATCAATTAATTATGCAATTTATAATTTCACCACAAAATAAAGGCAAAATTAATCAAATAATTGTGGTAAATCTCAAACATAATAAAAAAAAATTCAAATGAATAATCAATTTATTTATTAATTTATTTACAACTTTTTTAAATACATTTCCATATCTCGTGCTTTGCAAAATATACATCTTATTATGATAATTCGAATGGTGACTATATGTCACATGCATACACAACTTTGATTGATGTAATTATGATGCTCTACAACTCTTTAATGATGATAATTTAAAGTAATTTTTTTATTTTTATTTTTTACTTTCATGTGTATAGAAAATACATCTAGAGAAATACCAACATAAATGAACGAAATGCACATTAATCGCTTGACAAACCGAGCATGACAATGTTTTTCTGTTGTTTTTTTTTCTTCTTGTATTTTGTATCATCATTATTACTATTGTCAATTTTTTTTCATTGTAAATGTATGTATGTAAAAGAAGACACTCATTTGAAACAACACAATTTTTTGTATTATTTTAGTTTTTGGTGACTAAATTTTACGACAATTTAAATGATCATGATTATTATGATGATGACTTTGTAGAAAAATTAGTTTTGATAGTTTTCATAGAAACATAGAAATATTTAAAGGCAGAAGAGCAGAAAAATGTGACTGTTGTAGGAAAATTTATGCTCATTTGATTAAATGATTGTTGTTGTTGTTGTGACCCCATTGTTTGTAATATTTTTGATGTTTTTTTAAGAAATTATAATGACAAGTGTCCCCCTTTTTGTTTCTCATATTTTTTAAATATTTTTCTTGTATTGTTGTAGATTTTTGTTCACATGCCATGCCCTCGCATTTAATTTAAATTTAAATTATTTATTTTTTTTAACGTCTTAGAAGAAAAAACATTTCAACAAGTGGGTAATGATTCACAAAAATTGGTTTTGATTGAAAATCAGGAAAGAAATGTCAAAATTTATCTTCATATGAATGGATTTGAATCATTGACCTCATAATAACAATTAAAAACATAAAAGTATCACTTTCAACGACGACAGCAACAATGTGAGATAACATGACAAAAAACACGATAACAAACGGTAGCAAATTTTTCTTATGTTTCTCTTTGTTACATGTTTCTTGTAAAATATTTTTCATTTCAATATTTCAATGAAAAAAAAAAAATAAATAAAATACACATCGGACAATAATAATATTTTTAATTCCTTTCTTTCCACACACATTGTTAGTCGTCGTTGTCCTTTATATAATAAAACTATGAAAGTTAAAGCAAAACAAAAAGGCAAAAAATAAAATGAAATTGTAAAGTTGCCACGGAATTCCATCAGAAAACCCGAGAGGAGAGAACACAAGAGTCAGAGTCGGCACAATTTATATGAAAAAAAATTTTAATATAAATAAAAAGAGACCTTGCAATACCTTTCCATACACACATTTTTCAGTTACATATATACGTGATGCATTCTCAATGCATGCAGAATGTTATAAAAGAACTGTTTTATTTGCACACACACAAAAAATTGCATCATGCGGGAACATCAAACAGTTATATTTTGTATGTAAATGCATATACGCATCGTTTGAATTTCATTGCAGTTTTCACGCTAAAAAGACAAACACACACACACACATTTTATCATATGTCATGTAAGCATCTAACTGAATATTTTTGCGTACAATTTCAATATTGTAACATTTTTCGATTTACTTTTTTTTTGGAATAGAACGAAAATTGAATTTCAGATCATTTATCTATCAATTAAATTAATGAATGAATTGAAGCCTTGTAGGTCTCATTAAAAATTACAATAAAAGTCCCTTGTTGATGCATTTCCATGTATGAAAATCAGGCTCAATTCAAATTAGAGAAAAGAATTTTTACAGGTTTTGTCTAGTTCTACATGGTTGATTAATCAATTTAAAGAATGGATGCCTGTGCACTTAAAATAAGGAAGATTTCCCTTTTTAAAGACATAGATCAATAAATTTTTTGCATATTTTGAATATTATGTTATTTTTTCAATGTTGCAATGAAGATTTCACTCACAGAAATAATTAATAGAAAAAAAATAACTAAAGATAAAATCTTATGATTTTAAGTGAAACGTAACTTTTAAGTGAATGAGAAAGCGCATCGTCGCGACGGTCGGTGACCAGACTGAATTATAAACGACTTTATCAACGACCTTGAAAGCTTCGAGAAAAGGCTTTCAGACCTCAGCATGTTCCAGCAATCAACAATTTTGTCCATAGCTCTTTGGGCTATCCATAGCTATTCAGATTATGAAACATTTTGGGAACGCTGACTTGAAAATGCCCCGCATTGCCAGGTGAAACGCTCTGCAAACGAGGTTCATTCCCTGACGTTTACAGATCGTTAGTAGAGTGAAATTTTTAACACATTTCATTCCAAATTCAAATAAAACTGAAGTAATTGGATGGTTCGTTAAGTCTGCGAACTGCAATGTATGCCGGGTTGCGGGACTCATTTTTTCATTTCATTTTTGAATCACGATGTTGCTATTCACCTTAATAAGCTAGCAAAGGGCGTTAATTTAAACGTTAATTTTTCACCTTGAACTTCAAAATTTATCATAAATTTTCAAATTTAATCAATTTTAACATTTCATTGATTGAAGACTTCAGTTCAATCCCAGAAGAGCCATTTTCAATTAATTTAATCATTACATTGAAATCGCAAATAAACTGAAAGAAGAAAGACAAAAATGAAGAAATTTATTATTATGGACATAAAAAATAATATAAAAGGCAAAAAATATGTATCACTTTTTATTGGAATACGTGACTTGAGTGTCTAATTAAAATTTTATTTTCTTTGATCATATCAGATCATTTTTTTTAACCAAATTTTTCAATATTTCTGATCAATCAATACAGTTAGCACTGAATTTCCATATTTTTTGACTTAAATTTATTTATTTAAAATATGATTAATTTTCTGTGTGTTGGCGTAGATCTGATCATGTAAGTTTGTAGGGCAAAAATAATTTTATGAATTTATATTGTGCTTAGAATTGATACAAAAAAAAACTGTTACAAGGTTTTCACGTTCAAATCTATGAAGTTTTTTTTTGCTCTTTGCCACAAACGTGAGAGTAATTTAATGTACATATGTATGAATGAGATATGTGAAGTTAAATACAATGTTTCGCTATGAGAAACAGGTAAATGTGTGTTAAATTTATCAAAATGTCTTGATTGGAATATAAAAATTGCAATACAAGAAAATTATGATCTCACATCGATTGAAGCTGAAGATCCTAAAACTCATGTTTCAATAGAAATATTTGACTGGTGACAGGCCTTCAAGCTTCTTGAAGTTATTTGTAAATTTGTATTGTATTCAAACATTTTAATTCAAGAACAAAAAAAAAAGTATTTTCACACATCTTTAACACCTTCATCTGCTTCAACTTATCTTTGACTTTATATTTCATGTCAAAACTGTCTCAATTTATACGTTTATTGATACAAGAATTTCTTTGAAAACCAACACAAAACAGAAGGCATCAACAAAATTGCATCATCATTCAACATTTTTTATTTGTTACTTTTTTTTTACTTGTTACTTGAACAATGACGATGCATCTCGTTTTTCTGCTTCGTCCTAACAACTATTTTTTTTATTTTAAATTTCATATTGAAAAAGAAAATGAGTCAAAAAATAAAATTGCTAAATCATTAATTTATACGAGCTTGTTCAAAATACTTGTCTGATTATCATTCAAAATAGAATCAACACTTGCTTAAATTTTTTTTTATTTTTTGTTGATATATCAATTTAATTCTCTCAATACATGAATGGTTGATATTTTGTCAGTTTATTTTTTCTGATATTTTATTGTTCAATTGATATTAAATTTCTATTGTTATTTTTATTTTTAAGGTGAAAATTTGGTTTCAAAATCGTCGATCAAAGTATAAGAAAATGATGAAAGCAGCACAAGCACCCGGTGTCGGCAGTGGACTTCCTTTAGGTGGTGGCCCAAATCAAGGAGGTCACAGTCCGTCACAGCAACATCAAAATATGCATGGAGGTAATGATTTGAATTCATTTCATCTGAAAAATGTCTGATTTTATTAAATATTTATTTACTTTTCAGCTCAAGGTGGCTCAAGTAGTGGATCGCCTTCAAATTTCCTACCTCCAGGACATAGTCCGACTCCGTCAAGTACACCAGTGTCAGAATTATCACCTGGTACGTTTACTTTGATAATTAACTTTAAATTTAAATTTTATTAATTTGATTTTTCTTCTCTCATTTAAGGTCTAAGCCCACCATCTCAAGTACCTTGGGAACAAAAACCTTTGCCACAATGGGGACAAAACAATGGAGCTCAAGGTGATCACAAACCACCACCTCATATGTCAATGCCTCCGTCGTCGCAAGCACAACTACCACCACCAAATCATGGCCATCCAGGGCCACATCAATCACATCCAGGCTCACAAATGGGAGGTTACATGCCACAATATTGGTATCAGCCTGAAACAAATCCTTCGCTATTGACGTAAGTTTCCCATTTAAATCATCCTTTTTTTTCATTTAAATTTAATTTCATTTACAATTACAAAACATTAAAAAAAAATATTTTCCTTTCATAATTACAGTGTATGGCCTGCCGTTTAACAACAATCGTATCTAATTGAAACTATTAATTATTAATTAAAAGCATAAAAAAATAACATTTTGTGTATAATAACAAATAAAAAAAAATTAAATTAATGAAAAAAAAAAAATTGATACAAATAATGATAAAATAAATATGATAATAAAAAAAATAAACAAATAATAAAATAGTGATTAACGTTAAAATGAAGTAAAAAAAAAATAATTAAATTTAATGAAAAAGAGAAAAATGAGTACTACAATAAAATTATTATTATTATTATAATAATTATAAATAAATAAATTAATAGGAAATATGAAAATTTAAAGTTAAAAATAATAATAATTGAAAAACTCAAATTAAAAATGTGACGTTTTTTGATATGTTATCATAAAATATTATAAAATGAAGAAAATTTGCTTTTTAACAGCAAATTATTTATTGAAGGTAATAAAAATAAAAAGTGAAATCATACTTTGGAGAAAAACGTTTAAATTAAAATAAAAATACATTCCTGCTTTTGTGCAATATTCGTAAATATTTTTCATGTAAGATTTTTTAAAAAAGGTTTACATTGAAAAAATGTGAAAAATTATTATTTTATTTGATCATATCAGACAGTTTTCGGCTAATATGACTCAAAAAAAAATGAAGAAGTTCATTGAAATCAGTATAAAATCACATGTTTGGAGCACGTATGGATGGTTGATTGAAAATGTCTTCAAATGAAAATTTTATTTCTATGAATTCTATTAAAAAATGAGACTTGTTGGTCAATTCCAGGACCTATTCAAGGGCCTCAGCAACAACTGGGAAGATTTAGCTCACATGATTCAAAAATGCTTCAATTTGATTTAAAAAGACTTTGTTAAGACAATTTTATACGTTAACCTGTTTCAATTAACCCTCATCCTGTCCAGGGACTTTTGAGTCCCTATAACTTTACAAAATACATTTTCAGCTGTAGTTTTTTTATTTGAATCGTGCTTTAGTTCTACAAGACTTTGTCATCTGAAAATGTTTCATACAGAAAATTTAGGGTAACCGCCCTTTTCGAATTTTTAATTTGGAGATTTTTTCGGACCACTAAAAAGTTTTCTTACCTCTTCAGTCTTGATCTAAATGGAAGGCCTTCTTTATACGAAATAAATGTGTTTCCTTTATTTAACTTTGGAGTAATAATTTTAATTA
This sequence comes from Culicoides sonorensis, assembly GCA_900002565.1. NCBI lineage: Eukaryota > Metazoa > Arthropoda > Insecta > Diptera > Ceratopogonidae > Culicoides > Culicoides sonorensis. The sequence goes on along the minus strand of LN483477.1, from coordinate 50,780 downwards.
AAGATTTGGTGATGTTAACAATTCAGCGTTCTGCTTTCAACTGCACCCAAGTCTACTGAGACTAGTTTCACCCCACGAATGAGAGTATCTGGCACCACTGATAGCTTTCCCGCTCTATGTTGAATGGTCATTTAGTATTGATTTGACTCCAGCTCCATTCTGGTCAACCGACTAGATTTATCCGTTTTCACTGTTTTTAAGTGAGTTAGTGCTTGTGCGTCCATGATTAACTGAGAAGAGGATTAAAGTTAAGGAAAAAGTATGATCGGACTCTTGATTTCATTGAAGATCACGCTCAGTTCTACCTTATTACGTAAGGCCTTATTTTGAACTTACTGTTTTCAGAGCGTCCTGAGACTGTGACTTTCCTTTTAAGTCATTTTGATTGGTCTTTAATGAGCTTCTCTCTCGAGCCCCTTCATCCTCAAATCATCAATATTGATAATCCACGTTTCTGTTCATTTCAATCCATTTAATGCAGAATTTTACATCAAACTATCTCACCGTCGGACTGAAATTAAATCACTTTAACCATTGAATGCATTTCATGCTCGAATAACTTTTTTTCTCTGTGTACTTCAATTAATGTATCTCTTGCAATCATAATATTGAATCATTAATTTCCCTTTTTAATGTTTAATAATGTTGAATATTAATTTAAATATCCACAAATTATCGTTAGAAGACATTTCCAGTCAATTTTTTATACTGATACAAAAATTTTTATTATTCGAAAAAATAACCACAAAAAATCACTTAATTAACTGAATAAAAATTTTTTATAAAAAAAATTATATGATTCTTAAATTAAAATTACAAAATTTACCGAATCTGTGGTAATTTTTATTTTAAATTAATTTTGTTATTTTAATTTTTTAAAAGTAATTTAATTAAACTGTAAATAATATTTTAAATAATTATAATGTAATTTAAGTGATAATAAGAGAAAACAAAAAAAATATGACAACAAATTTATTATCATTGTAATAAAAGTATCTTAACAAAAAAAGGAATTAGATAGAAATTTCAATGTAAAAAAGTTGAAAAAAAAATTAAAGCTTTTTAATTAGAACGTTTTTTTTAATTTAATTTTTGAAAATTATTTACATTAATCGTTGATGCTTGAACATAAAATTAATAAAAAAAATATTTTCAATCATGGAAATTTTCATGAAAAAACCTCTTAAATTTAAAAAATAATAAAAATTGCAGTTAAATTAGCTTTTATGATAAAAAAAATATAATTAAATTTAATGTTTAAGAATAGAATAAAAAAAAAGTAAAATTTATATAAATGAAATGAAAATAAATAAAAAAATAAATTAAATGAGGGATAACTGTTTGTAATATTAGTAACTTTAAGTCAAATGTAAGATGATAAAATTAAAATTATTAAGAATATTTAAAAGAAATTGTATAGACAAATTTGAATGAAATGAAAAAAAAAAACATTAAAAATAAATTGAAAAATTATTAAAAAATGGTATTGAAATGCAAAAAAATATAAAAAAATCTGTTTTTTAATTTTTAATGCAAATGACAGGTAAGTTCGAATTTTTACCCCAAAATTTTCAAATTTATTAATTTTACCACAAATTTCAGGCCAAAATTGTGTAATTTTTGATTATTCACCCTTTAAAGTATTTACTTTACTTTTTTTATTTTACTGTTAATCATTAAAATGCGTATAAAATGAAAATTTAAATAAAATAAGGGTTGTGATTTTTTTTCTTCTGCATATTTAAATTTCAGTGAATTGAGGAAATACAATGAACGCACATTTAAATGTTGCCTATTGTTTTGTGATTGAGTAGTACAATGTAAAATTTGAAGGATTACATTCAAAAAATTCACGCCCTCTTGTTTTAGGAAAAAAAAAAGTTTAAAAATTTTTGTCGTTTCCGTGTACTGAATATTACGTGCATTTAATTGGAGACTGGTTTCCGTCTGAATTGAAAAAAAGGATATTTGTAAGTTATAAACTCTAACTATATTTATGGAGTCGAAATGAAGGCTACAGTTAATTTTCACGATTTAACGACATGTCCAATGATAAATTGGCTCTTCAATGACCAAAATACTCCACTGTGGTCCCTAAAAGCCTTATTTTGGTCACAATTCGAAAAAAGGTCTTACGATTGTCTTTGGACTTGATGATGAAGGCGCTTTAAAAAAGTGAGATGGTGAAATTTCAGCTCATATAAGTTTGATATCAATCATTAAAAATTATGTTTTAGGGAAATAATGACGAATAAATGCCAAAATTCGGCAAGCAATAGCAAGTTAACCGTTTGTTGAAATTTAAGCCTAGTAAAGCCGACTTGCTTGTTTAAACTCCGATTTTTTTTTGAAAACTACAATTTTTATTTCGTTTTGGTTTTTTGTGAGCTAATCTCCCTTTACAGGGTCCACCGAAATCATGAAATAAACAAAATTTGAATCTAAACTACGCTTGTCACATCAGCTTTGACATACTTAAACAAAAAGTCTTTTAACCATTTAAACACAAATATTAAATTTGTAAAACCCCTCATAAAATCCTTCAAAAAATATACATTTCAAGAGCCCTTCATTTCAGAAGTCCTTTCAAGGTACTTTGAAGAGTCCTTTTCTATTACATTACATTTAACAAACAATTGTTACATTAAAAAAGTAGTTCACAAAAGAACTTTTCATATTCAAATTCAACTCTCAACACACAAATAAAGGGCTCTCATGCTCGTGTTCACATTGAAAAAGTAACAATATTTACATCACAAATCTTCTATTCTTTTATTTTTTATTTCATTTCATTTTACCTTTCCGCCCAACTGTTTTATGTACTTTTTTATTTTATTTTTACAGTCATCCACTTTTAATATTTTTTTTGTTGTAAATTTTTGTAAATGTTTTTCTTTGAAGCATTATTGACGGCATTTAAAATTCTGTCATATTCATATTAAAAATCAGTTAGAAACAAGAGGACAAATAATAATAATCAAATAATGTGCATTCATTCATTGAAATGAAACAAAATTCAAACAAAAAATGTTGTTTAATTGAAAATAAGTAAATAAATAAAAAAAATATCACATATGGTATCAAGTGGGTAGTAAGCGACACAGATGACTCTTGAGATGTTGAATGATACTTAATTGACTTAAAATTGTTTTATTTATTATTAATTGTAACAATTTTCATGTTTTTTTGTTTTATTTGATTGTGTGGAATAAATTTAACTTAACAATAGAAAAAAAATGTGATGAGGAATGAATTTTAACCTTCATAAGGTCCTCAGTTGAAGGCTTAGTTCGTTTAAACGAGATTTAACATACGAAAATGTCGGTTATTATAATTTTTTGTATGAAAAATACTCAGATTACAATGCTTTGTAGAATTGAAGAATTGAGTCAAGTTAAAACAATTAACGGCTAAAAATTTATTGTATAAAGTTACTGGGAATTAAAAGTCCCTGGACACGATGAAGGTTAAATTAAATCTTAGAATGAAAATCGAAAAAACATAAAATTTAAACAAATCAAACAATGTTGAGTTTTTTTTTCCCAACATTAAAGGCCAATTTTGGGGATTTTACCATGAAAATGAAGAAAAAATGAGTATCTAAGCTCAAATTTACTTGTGTGACCACTTTTTCAGCCATATTTGATAACTTTTTTTTTATCACAAACAAAAAACCTGAATAGAAAATTATTATTTATGAATTCATATCATAAAAAAAGAGTCAAGGTATGGAATGTAAATATGCAGTATAAAATAAAAAGAAACCTATTTGCATAGAAAAATAATTGGGTGCACGAGAATAATTTTCATTTACATTTACATGTATGAAGTGGTTTTAATCCGTAATAATAATAATGCAGTGCTGTTGTTTTTGTTGTAAAATGATATTAGTTACTTATAATAATAATAAAAAATAATAATCATAATGAAGAAAAAAAAATACGACTCAACAAATGAAACTTGAAATAATTATCTTTAATCCACAATTTTTCAATGGAAAAATAAATGAATAATATTACTCTCTTGAGATCTCTTGTGAATATAAAATGTGGTGTGGTGTGGTGTGGTGACGATCAAATTCAAATACAACTATGACAAAACATCGTTTCTTCATGATCAATCGACACACACCTCACTCTTCACATTTTTGCATGCGATCTCTTTTTTATTTAACTGAATAGATCAAATTCTACTTTGATCCTACTAAATTTAATCAACTGTCTTGACTTTTTTTTTCTATTATAATAAAAAAATAAATTTTGTCTTTATGTCACACTCAAAATCAACTGACTTCAACTAAATTCAATGAAATAACAAAAAAAAAAATAATAAACAAAAATATAAAAGGAAGAATGAATTAAGTTCAATTTGACTCAATCACGACTGGACCCATATAGAAAGTTGTAATGACAAGCATGTGGCAATGGACTGAACGACATAAGTATACTTGAGCTTATCCACATGAGTTAATCAGTCAAATAATAAACATAAATGTAGTTTTAATTTGTCGTCATACGTAAATTCTATTATTTTGAATTGAATTGAATTTTGTATGAAGATTTTTTTTTTGTAGTACATCAACGTAAACGGTCGAATTGGAATTTGTTGAAAAAAACTCTGTAAAAGAGATTGAAATCGGATGGTCTGGTAAGAAATCTCAATATTGTTTTAAAATTAATTTCAAAACTTTCTTTGTATTTAAGTAAGAGAAACTTCATACCTACATTGATGTGGGTACCAGGTCATAAAGGAATCGAAAGTAATGAAATGGTGGATGAATTGACAAGGAAGGGAGTTGAAGGCAAATTTATCGGCCCTGAGCCCTTTTGCGGAGTATGTCTGAGGTATTTCAAAAAACTCATCTCGGAATGGATGGAAAAACAGATTAAATTATACCATCAGAGTACACCAGAATCTTTACAATCCAAAGAGTTGGTGAACTGTTCAAAGAAAAGTTCAGAAATGATCTTACAATTTGACAAAACAGACATCAGAAAACTGACGGGGCTCCTAACAAGACAGTGTCTTTTGCACAGTCATCTTAAAAGGATAGAAAGGAGTGATTCAAGTACTTGAAGACTCTGCCTAAAAGAGGATTAAAGGTCAAAGCACTTCCTCTGTAAGTGTGAAGCATTAGCTAGAGTGAGGATTCGCTACTTCAGGGAGGGCTTTCCATCTCCCTTTACTGTAGTTAACACAGATCCAAAAGTCATCTTAAGATATTTTGGCGAATTGGATTCAATACGAAGGAGAACTAAGATCTTTTTTTAACGAGCAGCACAAAAAATGCATAGGTCGAAGTGTGAGTACTGAGCTTCACCGCACTCCATTAAGGAAAAAAAAGTAAGAGAACACCATTGGAAGGAAAAGACCGCGATCCCATTTTTTTACAGTGCATTTATTTTATGTATAAACGTACATTTCACGACAATCTCCAACACAACCCAAGCAGATACATGGAAACTCAGTGAGTTTAAGTAAGTACGCACTTCAAATTTAAAATAAAAGTACACAATTTTTAAATCACTGCAATAAGCATCAATTATTTATGATTATGAATATTGAGAAGAGTCTCTGTCAGTTATTAAAATGAATTGTAAATATTTTGTATTTTTTTTACTGGTTATGATAAATTTCGAGTATGAATATTAACAGAAGAGATTTAATCGAAGCTAATTGCATGAAATTTTTGTTATTTTTTTATTTTAATAGGAAGTCACTTTGAAAAAGATAATTGATGTGTCACATTCATAATATGAGTGAATTTGATGACGTTTATTGGGTATGGTCATGAATTTTGTAACATGAAATCGTATCATGTTGAATTTGAAATGTGAGTGCAAAAAATTGATTTTAAAATAATTTTCTTCGTATCTTTAAATGTAGAAGAGAGCTGAAAAATTTAACTTTAATTTTATTGAAAATTTTGAGTAAATTTAGAATCATGTTCTAAAAATTTTATTGGCTAATTATGGTCATGAAACGTGATCTCAGATTGAGACTCAATTTTCATTATACTTTTAAAAGGGATAAATTTGTTCTTTGATAATAAATAGAGAGAAGAAAATTTGTATCAAATTAAAAGTAAAAAAAACACAAACAAAATTGGATGCATGGATAAAAGTACAGTTGCTTTCATTCTTCTTGTCTGTGTTGTATTTTTTTTTCATTCTTATCTCATTATGATTTTATTTTATTTTATTTTATAATAATCATCAAGAAAATCATAATAATATTGATAAAATAATGAGAAGATGCAGTTTTCTGTAACATGATGTTCGTTTTTTTTGTGTGTGTCTCATAATCATCATCGGAAGATAGTCTGTTATTATTATTAAAATTATGATTATCATAATAAAAATACGAATCAAAAACTGGGACTTTTGCTATCCAATTTAAGGCTGTATCGATTGAATGGAATCAAAACATGGTTAGTAATAAGCAATAAATGTTCAAAAAAGTTAATGATTTTGTAAGTTTCATGTCAAAGTCAGGAACAAACTAATTATTTTTATTTTGATATAATTTTTGTGTGTATTTTTATTTTAAAATATTCCTTAAATTTAAAAAACTGATCTCTCATCCTGTTACATTTTGTCTGGAAAACTGACATGTGTGAAATTTTTGTTCTTTTTATGAATATTTTTGTATTGTAACATATTTTTATGGGGCGTCATCGAAATCGGATCATAACATAAAAATTTATGTAATCCTGAATTAATTCAAAGTGCATCTGATCTACCATGCTGAGATCCTAATCCGATTAAGGTCCTTAAATGAAATTTAAAAATGTATGACATTTTTTTACCATTGGAATCATTCCTTAATCGAAAAAACAAATTTTTGAGTGTGAAATGCACTTAAATTTCTCATTTCAAACCGTTTCTTTATAAAAAAATGTTATTATGATTTTATTTCGTTGCAGAAAACGCAAACCAAAACCAAATGAATTTACAACAAAAACAACAACAACAAAAAAATGGCAAAGCCAATATAATTATAGCTAGAAACCAATCATTTGCAAGCGAGAGAGAATATGTAATCATGCATGGCAAAGCAGGCAGTTTCTTGTTGTTATTACTATTAAATATTAGTTGTTGTTGCTGTTTTTCATATATATTTTAAGTTGGTGAATAATACTAATAATAACACTCAATATATTTTTTTCGTATCCTTGATCTATTGATACCTCATCATAAGTGGAAGATATTTTTGTTGTTGTTTAGTTCGTGAATCGTTCAAATATAAAAGTGTGTGTAAAAAATTAAGTCTAACATCGTATGATAATAATAATAATAATAATAATAATGAATTCTGTGTAAAATCAAGATTTTGCTTAGTTATATAGTGCAAGTTTTTGAAGGTGACCCTTTCGGGATACAGTTTTACTGTAAGATCTTGAAAATTTAATCGATTAGACTTTGATTTGTCGATTGATGGGTAGATCAATTGAAGGTCTCATAAAATTCAAACTTATCTTTAATAGATGTCTTATCCAATTCAAGATCAATTCAACATCGACCTAAGTCTCGTTAACCATTTTTGGTTTTAGTAAAAGACCTCCATCGTTCTAATAAGGTTAAGACCCACCATAAAGAATTTGATTTAGCCAGGAAGGAATGTTGTGTGCTAAACCAACTGCACTCAGCACACAGATGAAGTAATGATATGATGCACAAATTGTAACGAATTCCGGAAGGGTCTGCATTTTGTCAGATTGAAAGAATTTTAGCTTTGATTCAAATTTTAAACTCAATAACTGTCAGAATCAGAAATGCCAAGTCTTTAAAGATGTTTCAATTCGCCCTTCAGCTTCAGATTATTTATATTTTAAGAAATCTGTAAAATTTGATGTTATCTTATCATTTCAAGTCTGGAAGGGTCACGTCATCAAATGCTTTAATAAGATGCATGATAAGTGTGTGCAAAAAAAGTTGTTCATTTCCATTTTTTATTATATAGTATCAGTTTCAATATTAAAATATACAAAAGTTAAATACAGTCAAATGATAAATAAAAATAAAAATCTCAATAAATTTACATACATTTTGTATTCATTTTTATTACTAAACAAATTATTCAAGTATTTGCAATTCAATCAAATATCTGCGTGAAATGTCAATTATTTCACTAATGATTGGAATACTAATTGAAATCTGTCATTGAAGTATTTAAATTTAAGTTTATCATCATTTTATATTGATTAAATTTAAATATTTTTGGATTTAAGTCAGTAAATGAAAAAATGGCACCATCTTATTTTGTTTTATACACCATTTTAATAAAAAAGTCAAATGGAATCAGTACAAAATTTTATCATAAATTTCAATCAACAAAATTATTTATAGCCTTCCAGACAGAAAATACGTTTGAACAAGAACAACAAAAGAGCATCAATAAATAAACGCCTTTGTTGCAATATTTTTTGCAGTTAAATTTTTTTTGTATATAAAAAAAGGAGATTAACCAATAATCGACGATCAATTTTGTCTGGAGTAAGCAAGGAACAGTCAAATGTGTGTAATAAAGAACTAAAAATGATTAAATTTTAGAGATAAAATTATAATTATTTGAGTCTCTTCATTTCATTAGCTCTGAAATTTATAAAAAAAATATATAAAAAGGGAGCACAAATTCCATTTCAAAACTTATAAAGTGAAATTGAGCTTTACATGTTTGATTTAAAAAAAAAACTTGGGATTTAAATTTAAATTTTTGGAAAAATTTCCTTAAAAAAATGCATTTAAGTGTTCCTGGCTAATGGAAATAAAAAAAAATAATAATAAAAACCTTCACTTCCAAAAATAAAACTGCAAGGCATTAAAATGAAGGCAAACTAACTAGAAAATATAACATACAAAAAAAATAAAATAAGAGAACACAGAAAAGGTTTTCCATTTTGTTCATAAATAATATAATAATAATGTTTTATTTATGCATATATACAATTTTTGTTGTTGTTGTTGCAAAAAAAAAAACGAAAAAAGAACCTTTATCTGATATCACATGTGTGTTGCAAGGCAAAAATTTATAAATAATAAATGTAAAGAAGAGAGTAAAAAAAACTCATAAATAATAAAATATTAAGCAAAGCTCCAAAGCCTTGATATAAGTTAAATAACAAAGATACAGAGAATATGAAGAAAAATATGAAATATATAATTTTAGTGATGATATCCACCATGTTGTTTTATATTTTTTTTTTCATTTTATTTCATTTTAAGCTTGTAACTGCAAGAGTCCAACCGACATTTGCTGCTACTATAAGTTCATGATATGAAATGATAAAATTAAATAAAAATAAAAAAAATAAAATACAGAAGAAAATGCACGTTGAAAATGTATATGGTGGAAAAAGCAACGGTGTTCCATTTATGATTATTATTATTATTATTTTTTTTAGTATTTTGCAAAAGAATAACCAAACCGATGATATTTTTTCTCTTATTATTGTTATTATTATTATTTTTTTTTTCTTTATCTTTGAAAGCGAGATAAAAAAACTTACTACATAATTATCGTGAGCTCTTGAATATTTTCTTTGCTTTTTTTTTGTCTTTTTTTAAAAAAAAAAAATAAAACGATAGTTAGAATCTCTGGTGATAACAAAAGTAAGATAAAGTATAAAAAAAATTAAATTGAACAAGTTTTTGTAAGAAAATTATATAGAAAGGGTTTTAACTTTGTGTGTTTTTTCATTTAAGTATTTGCATGAAAGAGTATTCGCTCTTGATTAATGCTAGGAATTGAATCAATTGAATCGGACCTGTTACGAGCCAAAACAATCGGCCTGATGCTTGAAATGGACCCAGAGATGATTTTCGGACCTCTTACGAGTCAAAACAATCGACCTGATGCTTGAAATGGACCTTGAGATGATTTTAGACCTGTTACGAGTCAAGACAATCGACCTGATGCTTGAAATGAACCTTGAGATGAATTTCGAACCTGTTTTGAGTCAAAACAATCGACCTGATGCTTGAAATGGATCCAGAGATGATTTTCGGACCTCCTACGAGTCTAGACAATCGACCTGATGCTAGAAATGGACCCAGAGATGGCCACTGACTTCGCTTTTTTTCGTGACCTACTCAAAACTTGCAGCAAATCTTAGTTAGTCTAATGATGTTAGAAATATCAAAGAGATACCACAGCTTTTGGGTTTGATGAAGTATCAAAATTTACAAAATCAACGACTCTGCTTTACCTTTCAAACCCATTTTACAATTAAACATGCGGATTAAAATTGTTTATAACCGATCCCATTGAACTCAGATTTCTCCTTTTATCATACCTTTCAAAATTAGTTTATTTTTCTTTTCAAAGAAGACCCAGAATGAATAATAAAAATAATAATAAAATAAAAATAAAACAACATTATTGTAAACGGATTAACGCTTTTATTCTCATATATCAAATTCATATTCATAGTTTCACCACTCATCATATTTAATGTCATATTTATTTAGTTAAGTTGTGATTTCTCCATTGATGCGTACCTAATTTTTACATTTCCTCTTCATATTTTTCCATAAATGACACATTAAGAGAAAGGGAGAGAGAACGAGATAAAAAGGACCTTTTTATATAAATATGTTTATATTGCCATTGTTATGGGTCCTAATAATAAATAAAAGTAATGCTTAGAAAATGTCTCTATTTGTTATTATCACTTACAATACAAATAATTGTGAATATTTGATGTGAGAAATGTTTTGGTTATTTTTTTTGCTATTCAATAAGTTCAGTGAATTTGAATGAATTTGAATAGGATAATAAAAAAAACAGGATTTTTTTCCTTCTTCTTCTTTTTTCGGTTGTATCAATGAAATGTAATATAAAATGAAATGAAATGAATCGGATTAAGGTGTCGTCTATCGAGTATCAGGGAGGAACTAAGACCGGATTAGCATACATTTGAATTGAAAAGTGGCCTTTTGATCATTTGAATTTCAATTTCATGCGGTTACATGAGAAATTGAATTCAATTTAAAATTGTAAGGAAAAAAAATATAAACAGTAGCTTTTGAAAAAAGTGCTCTCAAGGTCAACAACTCCAAGTGTTTCGTTCCAATTTTGTCTTGAAATCAAATCAAAAGAAAATGCATATTGCATGCTGTAAAAATGTTGGTTGTAAGAGCAAAACGTTGACAATAAACAAATATTTTGCATTTTTTCTTTTGTGTTATTGCAAACCAAACCATATCATATCAGACTGCACTGTAAATTGAAAACTCGCCGTAATATTAGTTGAGTCAAATGGAGAACGGGGTCTTTGATTTGTCCTTTACTGGCCCAGTGGCGGACTGTCAAATGCCAGAAGAGCCACCTTGTTGAACGGGCTTAGTCCATAGAACAGAATTCATTTTAACGTTTGAAATTTTCACATTCAAAATTTTGAAGTTTCCGTATGTGTTTCTATAGAAAATAAGCGTCAAATGAAATGTCAAGTGAAATTTTTTTCTATGGACTTTGCTAGTAATATTAAAAAAAAAAAACGTAGAAGGTGATCATGGATGACATACACGAGCTCATTTCAATAGATAGGTACCTGGTGGTTTTTGTGCTTTCTAGACTTTCTGGTTTTTTTGTGCTTCTTGGGATTAGAAAATTTTCACGGTGTTGTAAATTTCGCGGATTTGGACATTCCATAGTTTTGTAAGTTGCGTGTTTTGGAAATTCCGCAATATTTGAAAGTTCTACGGTCAGTCATGAAATCTGCGTGACGTATTACGAGTAGTTTGCGCTACTTTTTTAATTTACAGTGTCAAGTAAAAGAAAAAAAAAATAATCTTAAAAAGATTGATGAGAAATTTCTTACATACATTTAACCGCACAATTTTATGTATCTCTTTAAAAATGTACTTGAAATCGAATGCAATTTTTCTGTGTAATGTTTATGATCAGCAAGAACTGAAATAAAAAAAAATTAAAGCAAATATTACGCGGCTACAAATACATTAAGCAAACAAGAGCAAACAACACAAAAAATGTCACAATGAATATTTTTGTGCAATGTACATTCCTTGGTTACTTGAGATGCTGTGTTTTTTTCTTTCTTCATATATTCATGTTTCATTTCATTTCATTGTTAGTGGACTTTTTTTTCTTTTTCAACATTAATATGAAATTGAAATAAATATAAATTTGAAATTCTCGTAACTTTTTGCATTGGAATGTGAAAGACTTTTTAATCAAGAAAAATTTGTGGTCAACTGTGAATTTCATGAGATTGACAGTAAAGGACATTAATATTCAGTTTTTCCTGAAATTTATGATTCATTTCATCTTTGACTCTCAATTCAAATAAAAAAATTAATATGATAGACTTATATTCAAAATTGCATTGACTAGACTGCAATATGGCTCCAAATATCCAATCAATTGTTTGTACAATGCAATGAGGTCTTTTCAATGTATTCAATGAAAGGCAAATAAAAAAAATGGAAAAAAATAAAAAAAAATATTTTTTTTTCATAGCTTATTCAGAGAACATAAGGTTTGCATCAGCAAAGCAATCCTAGCACCAAAGCAGACATGTACAGAGGTAAGGCAGCCATTTTTAATTATATTACCTTTTCGCTTTTTTTATTTAAAAAAAAAAAAATATTTCATATTTTTATTATAATACTTTATTTTATCGTTGTCGTATACTTGCACGCTATGAACGGGATTATGAAATATAAATATAATGAAAAAAAAAGAATGAAAATAAATATGAATATCGCATCGCCTACAACAACTCTCTTTTAGCCAACTTCTCTTATGTATTAAACTCACGAATATTTTTTCATTCCATATTATTATTATTATGTGACTGCTTCTTCTGCTTAAACTGCTGCAGTTTTGTTCCATGAATATTGAATCTATATGAAAAATATGTATATAAAAAAATATCATATGTGATGCTTTTAATCCGTAGAATGACCATTTTTGTATTTTTTTTACAATTTAATGAATTTTGAATCACATTTCAGATCAGAAATTTCCTTTAAATTCCGAAAAAAATTATTTTTTCGTACAAATTTCGCTTGAAATTCATGGGACACCTTAATCTCATGCTTAGTTTTCGAAAATTTACCTTAAAATGGCAACAAAAACGAAAAATAATAAAAAAAAAATAAAGTTAAATGCAGAACAAAACTTTAAGCATTAAAATTACTGTAAGTCATGCATGCAGAAAAACGAAAAAAGGGTTTCTCTCGATCGGTATATGAATTTTAAATTAAAAAAAAAACGTTGAGACATGAAAAAAAAATTCACATCATATGATTGGGTGCCGATTTTATCTGGTGATAAGATCAGCTATGCAAAATTAAATGCTTTGGTTCACGTCATAAAAAAAAATTTTAATTTAAAAAAAAAATGGCCCTTTACAGTAAAATTTTCCTCCATATTTCTAGAAAAGGAATAAAAAAATTTCAGTTTTTTTTGCGACATTTCATATCAATATCATGATGATTTTTTTTTTTCTTTTCAGTGTATCTTTTCTTAACTAAGTTATTAACCAAAATGCGAAGTATTTGAAAAATTTGTTTGTAAAACTTACTGGAATGCAAACATTCGTCATTTTCATTTGACGCGGTCGAACATCAAACACTCTTCACTTCTTTTTATTTCAGACTTTTTTTTTTGTCATCATCATCACTGCACTTCATTTCACTATTTTATGTACTGTGTAATGTAATGTGTGTGTGAGTACGCAAAAAAAAGAATTGATATGACAACAAGATGAAAAAATGCAGCAAGGCCAGTCACTTGTTTTGTTGTTGTTGCTGTTAAAAGTTATATCAATTGTATCAAATGTATCAATGTTTTTACTGTTTAAATGTGTGTAAAGGTATCATAATAATAAAAGAAGAGAGAGATTCCTTTTGTGTAATGAATATCAAAAGATAAGTAAGAAAACACATAAATATGATACGTGATATGGAATCAGGGTTGGGAAGATTGTGAATTTTCATTGTAGTTGGAGTGTATTTGAGGCGAGTTTGAGAGTCATGATACAAATGAAAGTATAAGGGGATCAGATTTGTAGTTCAGATATTTAGCTTGCATTCAGGCGATCAGTTGGGCCCATTTAGCATACCCGTTAACATCATCCGAGGGACTTAGCTTTTACGCCTGATTTATGCAAGGTATAAGTCCTTATAATTATACGTATACGTATAGATAGCGGAATAATTATAACACGCTCTGTACGTAAAATATAAGGAATTATACCATGCATAAAGTAAAAGTTATTCTGTCATCCCAAGCAGTCGCCACCATTGTCTAGCCTTTAACTCAAATTGAGTAGCCGAAAAAACGGAAATTTGAGATTGTTAAGGTTCATGGCCAGAGCGAGAACGGCCAACCTTAAGATTGATAGACCAACACGCTAACCACTGCACCGTATAATCCTCATAAAGGGGATCCTTTCAGGATGGTGAAAGCTTCGAAGCTAGCCATTTTTGTCAAGTTAACATTTAAAAGCCACAGTTTGGGTCTATTCGTGCTTTGGCCAGTTCCACTTTACGCTCTCGGTTATTGGTCTGGATTCGAACCTTAAATGCATCTCATATGCACGTTTTCCAACTGAAACCACCGCATTGGAAAATTTTTCCGAAATTTGTAATGACTTTCTTTGTCAGAGTTTTCCGAACCCCAAGTAATTCTCTTTTAATAATATTTACAGCATCAATATCAACACAAGTATTTTTAAGTTTAAAGCTAAAATTCCGTTACCATAAAAGTGCGTATATATTTTCAAATATTTCTCTTATGTGACGAACAAAGCCTCATAAAAATCATTAAAAAAGGTAAAAACAATTTCAAGAAAAAGTTAACAAAAAAAGAATCTTTAATCAAAAACGGTAAAAACCGTGTCAAAAATTGAACTTGAATGCATTAAAAGGACTTCATCTCTCTAAATTTAAATTTAAATCCCTTGTTCCATGCATAAAAGACACAAAGCCTATGTTTCTACACAGACAAAGTATCCTTTATGCACGGAGCGAGCGAGATGTATTTGACACACTTTTATGCCCTTTATCCCAAGTGAAGTTAATTACAAACCAAGTGAATAAAAATCCTCCTTTGAGTAGAATTTAAATTTAACTGATCATTCAATTACATCACTATTGTTATAATTTTTCTTTTTTCCTTTAAGTTTTTTAAAAAAAAAATTAAAGTAACATAAAAAAAACTTGCATTGAATTGAATTGAATCAATAATAGTTGTGTCGTGTGCTAATAAAATAATAATAATAATTTAAGTGACAAACGATGACAAAAATAGTTAATGAACGGTTACTTGACTCCAATCCGGTGTGTAGTCAAACAAAAAAATGTTTGATATTTTTCTCTCTGAAATGTAACTCGGGGAAAACCCTTATTTTTATCATAGAATTAAAATATTTTCATAGTAATTGTCTGAAATTGCCTGACACGCGTTTGAATTCATTTGAAATTCTATTGCAAGGAAATTTGAAACTGCTAATTTAAGTGTTACATGGAAACAGAATCAGAACAAACACACACATTATTAAGGACACAAAAAAAACATATGCTTTTTATTTTTATAAAAATTACAAAAAGCTCGTTAAATTCATTTTTGGTTGAATTTAAATTTAATTTTGATGTAAATTTTTTGATCTCATTTATTTTTTCAATCTGCTTACTATCAAATTTTTAAAATCATTGAAGTGAATGAGTGACAAAAATTTAATGAATGGGTTAGAAACAGAAAATTGCAGCCGTTTATTATTATTTTGAAAGGACACGAGCCCTTTTTGATCAAAAAGGTGTTTCTTTCATTTCATTTTAACGTTTAAATTGACCTTTATCGCATTTTCATCAAACAAGAGCGAAAAAAAATTGAAATGTTTTTTATTAAAGGGAATAAATAATAAAAAAAATATTCAAAAGACACATTTAAACGCCTTAGTTACAGTAAAAAAAATGAAGTATTATATTGAATTACATCTCGAAAACATTGCGTCATAAGAGAGTTTTTGCTATTCAATTTGAATTTAATTGTTAAGCGATTTCTTTGTTTTCCTTTAAATGTAAAATACAATTCAATACAAAAAGGAACAAATTTTGAATCCGGTAAGGAATTCCTTTTCTTGTAAGTGTTTGTTTTTTTTTTGTTCTATTTTGAGTTTAAAGTTCTTGAATGCATGTTACGGTACTCTTGCAAAAATCCTTTCTCCTCCTACTTTATATGAAATTTTTTTATTAATATTTTTGAGTTTATTTTTATCTTAACAGGAACAATGCAACTGTAAACCTGGTTTAACTAGCAGACTTAAAAAAATAAAAAAAATATTTAGAAGGGATTTCGATATGAATAAAAAAACGTCCGGAAATGAATATAAAAAAGGACTTTGGTGACACACCTACTCAAAACTATTTCACTTTTGAGGCCTTTGTTCGAGTAAAATCACCTTGATCTGATCACATTTATGTAAGTTTTTTAATGATATCAGTACGAAATGATTCAAAAAAATTAAATAAATAAATTTACAGCTTATTTTAGGTGCTCAAATCAAACTGTGTCGAGAATTGAAATTAGAGCTTGACCAGGCCTTGGTAAGTTACAAAGTTTCCAGAACCTGTTCGAATTTAAATTGAAACATCTTTTCAAGTTGTATATCGTAGATTGTTGCTGTTTGAAATTTCTACAAATAACAGTCGAATTAGAACAGTCATCTTTGCAAAACTACTAAGGAAGAACCTAAAAAAAGGACATTTTCTCTGACGCACCTCAAGAAAACCTAACGTGTTTATTAAAATTAAATAAAATATTAATAAAAGATAATTAAAATACTAAATATAGTCTCAAGTGGATGATTCAGTCCAACAAATGTTAACAGAATCATGAAGAGTTGCGAGCTTGACGGCATTTTAAGTTACGAAATAGCCTCACAAGTAGAAATACCGTACCAAACCATTCATGCTCTGAGCAGTGTCTTAATGTCTAATCTTCATCATCACTAAGAAAATCTCCAAAGTTTTCCTGTACTATCACAACATGTCATTAAACTGGAAAATGATGATCATTGAAAACATTTTTGAGAAGGAGCCAGAAAATATGGACACAAGAATGAAAGACATTCAATGATAGAATGAAACTAGGCAGCCTAGCCCTAGTGCTTGAACCAGATAAGGCGGCATACTTTTCGACTTTTTATAAAAACTTTAATTTTGAAATATAAAATTATTTTGTTCTTGTAAATTTTTATGTTAATTTCATAAAGAACATTCTTAAGAACCGTTTTGGACAGGTTCCAATACTGTTCATTTGCCCAAAGTATGATTTTAAACGAATTTAAGTTAAACTTGCTTGGCCTTCTGGAAGGACTGTAGCCTAATCTGGGTAAAGGCCCCTTCATTACCCTCCTCATGTCAGACCAGTCTTTAAATCTGACAAGATTTCCAAGGAACGGTCATCAATCGAAAACCTCCTTTAAATTCTACTCAATCAATCCTACTAAATTTTAGTAACATTAAAATCGGACATGATTACATTTACATATATGGTTTCAAGTGAATGAAAAGCCTCATTAAAATATTATGAACACTTGAGATACGATGCAAATTTTCCATCCATATATTTATGCACAAATAAGAGCAAAAAGGAAACGGAAATGTTTTAAAACGTACAAGGAATATCATTATACGAGTTGTTTTAAGTGAATTGCTATGAGATTTGTAGCATAAATTGATCTTAAAAAAAAAAGAGGAAAAACGTGTAAAATGTGCATTCAATTTTGAAACTAAGTCAATTGAAATGGAAGTTAATGTAAAGTGGTTCTAAGTGTTTTAATCGGTTTTGTGTGTGAATGCTCATTGAATTGATGAAATGAAAATTTTTCTTTTAATTTGAATCTAAAAGTGTTAAAATATTATTTAGATTTTATTTACAAAAAATTTTGTCTATGTCCAAGTCTCTTAATAGAAAAAAAAATGATAATTGCGCGCAAACTCTACTTCTACACCTTTGAAAGACATGTACAAGAACAAGAGGGGGAAATGTACATAAGAAGAAATAAAAAAAAAATGGTAAATAAAAATAAAATGACACACCCATCCGTCACAAAATGCGCTATTTCTTTATTTGAAGTAATGCTAAACAAGTTTTTAATTCAAAGAAATTTGAATAAATTTAAATTCAAAGCTCTTAACACTAAACTTCATTTAAATAATGTAAAAAAAATCGTAGATTCTCACTCAAATTTAACACAGGATGTTTATTTTTGATACTAATTACATTTTATCAACCAAAAAACATCAACAACCAAATTTTATTGCTTATCAATCCGTGTCAATTATTTCAGAACAGA
The DNA here is from genome assembly GCA_900002565.1 of Culicoides sonorensis. NCBI lineage: Eukaryota > Metazoa > Arthropoda > Insecta > Diptera > Ceratopogonidae > Culicoides > Culicoides sonorensis. The sequence continues at coordinate 32,452 of LN483477.1, read as the reverse complement.
CAAAAATAAGCGTTTGATGGATTATCAATATGCAATGCTGGTTCTTTTACATACAAAAAAAATCTCGTTTTTCATGGTAGACTAATTTCAAAATTACTATTTTATTTCAGAATTTCATTTCAACTTTTAGAAGGTTGAGTTACAAAATTATTTTTTCCCTGTAAAATTTTGATAAAACTTGATTAGAAGAGACATTGAAAAAGAAAAAAGGATTTCAGATTAAATTTTGGTCGTAATTTGCTTTACAATTGTAATTTTTTTTTAATCCAATCCAAATGAGATAAAACATTATTTCGTTTGAGTGCACTTTGTTCTCACACTCACACACACATTTACTTACTTACAATCGATGATTGTTCAAATTGTTCCAATTTTTTTCCATTTACACTTATTTGTAGCATTAGAAATGTGATGTTGTTTTTTTCAAATAAAAAGTTAAGTCATTGTACGTTTACATGTAAGGAGTGATTGTCATTAGTCGTAATTCTCTAATTCTTGTCTTTTATTTTTTTTTTGTTTTATTTATTGTTTTCAATCTTTTTCTCTTTTATTTTATTTTGAATTTCATTTAGAGTAAAGCAACATTCGCTTCATTTTTATTTTTTTATATACATTTTGTTTTTAATTTTAAGGGTAAATCGAGTATTTTATTGTTCAAGGATGGTGTGTTCTATCTTATGTTTCTTTTATTTACAAATTTAGTGGTGATTGTGTAACGTGCTTGCAGTCAATTACCTTCTATTGGCATCAACTTGAGTGGAAAATCTTTAATGTGAACGGTTTTTTTTTTATTTTACTTTATTTTATTAAGTTGAGTGTAATTTTTTTTATCTCTTATTTTCAATGCACTGTAAAATGATGGTTGATCGAAGGAATTTGATTTTGAATTGAAGTATTTTGATTACGATTAACTGTGAAACGTCTTTCAGTTTCACATGGTTTGAAAATTCATGAAGTCTCAAATCATATAATGAACACTGAAAGTTAAAAATGATACTGCATCACATCAAGCAGTGGTTTACGGAAACTTCTCATGTTTAGTTCCAGTACTCAGATTTTGTTGAAAATCGTAAAAAATGTACTTAAAATTTCATTCTGGATGGCAGAACTGATCAGGAAAGTTTTACCAAGCACTTTAACGACACGTGTTTTACAAACCGTGTAACCTTCTCCGCACAACCAGATCTAACATTTCTGATATAAAACATCAAAAGGTAGAATTTTTTTTCGGTGATATTGTAATCAGAGAGTTGTTTAATCATTTCTACGCGATCTTGGTTCATTTTTGCGTCTTATCGGAGTACTGAAGGTCAGAAATCAGGGACCTGGAAAAATAGTCTTTTAAATTAATACATTAATTTTACTATAGACTCAAAAACTGTTTGATAATATCCTGCACTAAACAAAATTTTCCACACAGAACAAGACTCGGTTGTGGTTTGTATCTGCATTGGATTTTTAATGTTTGATGATGGCGCTAAATTAATTCGTTCGTATTTTGACTCCAATCCATTCTTAAAATGAAGAATGAGTACATTATGCTGTAAGGCATTACGGTCAGCAATTGGCACACGAAATAATTCCTTCATAGTAAACAAGTTTTTTAAGCCAGATATATCTGATGTCAACCCAACTACCATCATTTTCAAACTCAACCTTGATGCACATAGCGCTATCGAAAAGAGCAACAGCAACCCCGACTTTTCTTATCCATTCCCTTGTATTTACATGTATCGTAATGTTGAATCATGAATTTGTGTGTTGAATCTTCAACAATAATCGACTGTAACGTTCTTTGCTCGACTCGTTTTAGAAGTGAATCTAGTAGTACTGTGGGGTATTTGCAACTTACTGTGCCATATCCGTAATATTTTCAGATTCCACCTGAAAAATGCAGAATATCGATATCTGTCAAGACAACGACGTGTCCAATTCATTTCCATAGTCCTATCGAAATACCTGAAATCAATTCCGTTTTTCAAACGACTTACAGTGCAAAACATTTCAATTTATTTTATTTTTTCTATTAATTTACCTTCTCTTGTACTATTCTATCATTCATTTAATGGCATTTTAACGATATTTCTCTCAAAAAATGTTACAATGTATATTTTTTTTGCACATGTTTCATCCTTGATCTCAAATTACTATCAATAAAATTCGTGTTTTCAATCTCATAGTAACTTAAAATTCATTCGCAATCCTCGTTCAATTATTCAAAGGTATTTTTTTCCTCGTAACTTGTAACAACTTGTATCGTGATTAGATTCAAAGAATATTCTTTTCATGTTAAAAAATTTAATATTAATTTTTTTTTATTGTATTGTGCAATACAACAAATAATACAAAAAAAAAAGAAAATTGATTTAATTTGTCTCCACAATTCAAATCATCATCATGAAATGTCTCTTATAAAATAAATATTTCATTGAAATCGAATAATAAACACAAATACAACAAAAAAGAAAAAAAAAATGAAAAAAAAACAATTGATGAATTATGATAATTTGCATAAGAAATGACATTTTAAATGAAACACAAATCACAATAAATAGATATAAAAATAACTCGTAAACCATTTAAGTGCACGCATGCATTCTTTTTAAAACAAAACAGAATATAAAATGTGTGTCTTTGACAAACTTTTATTTAAATTTATTGGGTTTGTATTTTTTTTTTCATTTTTTATATAAATGTGATGGTGTATTTTTTCATTTCACATATATAATAATAATTTTTATGAGACAGTCAAGTGCGTGGGACTTTGAGGAGCGTCATTTTCTTATTAGGTTTGATTTGAATTGATTTAAATGAAATCCAAAAATAAAATCGAATTAATGGTTTATTTCTTAAATGAAATGTGAGTTTTATCATAAAATAAGCCACCTTTTTGAATAATTTAGTTGTTACATGAAAAGGAAACATTCTAATAATAATAATAAAATAATAATAAAATCAGAAGAATAAAAAAAAAATACCGAACCAATTGTGTCCTTTTTTTGTGTTGTTTATTGTATTGCATGTTCATTGTCCAAGTATTTGAAGCAATAAACGAATAAAATATTGCCATGTCCTGACTTATACTATGAATAAAACATCATAAAAGTGGCATTTGGCCAATGGTAATACCAATAATAATAATATTAATGATATGATGGAGACACAAATTACAAGGCAGGGTCTTTTTCTCAAACTGATTGTGTGTGTGTTTGTGTGTGTTACGTAAAATTACGTTAAATAAATGGGTAAGCAAGTTCCAGGAAAATCGATGACAGAATTGTGGGTAAATTTTTTTTTTTGGAAAATTTCATTTTTTTATTTTAAATTTCTGTTTCAATTCAAAATAATACACTGGATTACAGTTCACAGGTCTCACCACTTGATTTCATTATAAAATTAATAAAAAAAAGTTAAATAATCAACACTAATTACACACCAATTGTCATTCAATCAAAATAAAGTCCACACACAGACTGCACTTTTTTAAAAATAATTTTTATTTTCATTTCATTTCACTTGTTACCATTCAAAAAAAAAAATTTTTTTATGAACAGTTCATCATCAATGCGGAGTGTCAGCAGGATATATATGACAAAAAGGCAAAAATTACATGTCACGTGTCTCGTTGTGTCAAAATAGAACAAAAATTTATTTACATTCATGTGCCTCCCTTCACATTAAAATGAATTCTTCTCAAAAGAATCAACAAAAACACACACACACAAATTACGTCAATATTGTTCAAGTCAAATTCAATTTATTCATGAAATCAAAAATGTAACACAGAAAGAAATGAAACATGAAATCTAAGGGGATCCCTGCTAATTTAAGTGAATTTGACAAAAAAGTAAAATGAAATAAAAATTACGACTTACTGTGATGATGATGATGATTTAATGATAATCATATAATGGAATTCATTAAATTAGTAGATGTTTTGTGGTGGTGGTGGTTAAATGTAATGCAATCATAAAATCTGTGAAGGTTGAAAGGGAAAATAAGGTTAATCAGATTGGGACGCATTTGATTAAAATGCTGTAAGGAAATTTACCGATAATGAGGATATGGAATCGTTTAAAGTAATTTTATTTACTTCAAGGGCGAATCCCATTTAATTTGGAAAATTTCATTGCACTTTGAGGTGAAAATGCTCTTTTGAAATCACCCACAGTGCTTGGCGATTTAACTCGTTTAATAGAGAGCTTTGCTTGGCACTTGGGGCCTTACATTTACATTTTTAGCGAATTTCTTTTCGCTTTGAAAAAAATGCGAGTGGTTGGTGATCATGCTTTGAATAAAATGGTCGACTTTTCAAGCAACGTACACTGTAAGTTGAAAAATCCTCGCAAACCACTCCGAATTATACATTTAAGCTAAACGTGTGATCATAATATTCGAAATTTTTATCCAAATTAACAGAAAAGGCGTTAAAAATTGCATTCTTCAAACGCCTTATAAGCGCCAATCAAAGATCTTCGTCTGCGGACCAAATCACTTTGTACTGAGGGTCGTTTTCAACTTACAGTGCTGAAAACCGTTAAATTTTGACAAAACCGCGGAATTTCACACGATTTTTGAAATTTGTTAAATCCGTGGATTTTGACAATTTCGCGTTTTTCCCCGGTTATGGAAATTTTCTCAGATTTTTCGCAGTTTTAAAATATTCCAAAGTTTGACGCGATTTTGGAAGTTTCAAACCCTAGCAGTGCGGCTTCAATTTCAGACCAGGATCAATCAAAGTTCGATTCATATTCATTTGACTTAATATTTTTTCTTAGTCAATGATCAAAAATGCATTCAATCAAAACAATGAAGCAACATATGACAATAAGCGCCATCTATGAATCAAAAGCAAAACATTAAAATGCATTTTATCTAAAATTAAAATTATTAAATTTATTTACATCTAAATTTGAAAGAAAATCTTGATTCAAAAGTTACGCAATATATTCTGACCCTAAAAACAGAAAAAAATTATTCCAAGAAAATTTGGCTTGAAATTCCTTGATTCCAAGTCCCGTTAAATTTTACATATCATTTTGATCTATAATTAGTCATTTTGATATAAAAATTTAAGAATATGAAAAAAATCACTTTCATCTTCTTCGGTATGAAAGTTATTCAAATTTCATTTTAAATTTTATCGAAAAAAATAGCTAATTACCATTTTTAATGCGTTTTCCCCTTTTAATAACTTAAATTTAATAACAGATTCTAAATTCACCTGGATCTGACTTGAACTTGGCCTTAAAATGCATGTGCTATAAATTTTAAAAGAATTCTAACATTAAAAGGAAAGAAAAATGTGTTTAGACAGTTCACCGTTATATCAAAACATAATTTTTGTTTTGTTTTATGTTTTTTAAGTTTTATTGTTAATTTCTCTCTACTATAATTATAGGGATCAGTCAATGTTTTGGCGCTCTTTTACTTCTAATGATATCAAAGTACAATGAAAAAAAAAGTATAAAATACAAAATCCAGACGAATTAAAGTGATATAAAAGTGATATGAAAACCTCTTTTTGATGATGATTCAAATAAAAATAAAAATAAAAAATAATTTTAAAAGAAACTAGAGACACGAGGACTTGTTCCTGCCTTTTTCTGAAAAATATTTTTTTTTGTAATTTAATCACCAGTTGTCTGCATTTTTATCATCATCATCAAACATTGACGCGCCTAACAGCACCGAATGATTGCAACAAAGTATCATTATCAAACACTGAAATTTCATCGTTTTACCATCTAAACACATGTTTCACTCGAATAAAGTTAAAATGACAGGTTTGATGTTAGATTTAAAGTCATATTTGAATGTTGATGGACATTTTATTGTAGAAATTGCTTGACTTTTCCTTATGATACCAGATTTTAGAGTAAACGGTGTCAATTTATCTCATTGAAAGGAAATCAATGTTAAAATTCACTTTTAAACCTTCAACTTTGGTATTCAATACAATTCAATACATTTCATTGATATTTCAAGGCTGATCAACAGTCATCATGGAGGTCCTTGACATCGATTTCAGTTCAAGATGATGTAAAAAAAAAAATAAATACAAAACGACACAAAATAAAAATTAAATACATCTAAGATGATCCTGACAATGAAATAAAAAATAAAATACAGAACGTTTCAAAGTTGAAGATGCAAACACAAATGTAAGACTTGACTTGAGTTGAGTTAAGTTGAGAGAGGAGAACACGATGCAATTATCATGTCATGTCACGATATGTCGATTTTTACACGACGACGGGCATTTTCTTGTTTCTTTTTTTATTTATTTTTATGTGTATGTAAGTTTTTTTTACATTTGATTTTATTTCTGTAAAAAAATAGTGGAATATTTTTTCTGGTTTTGTGTAAGGAAATTGAGAGAAAAAAATTGTTGCTATGAGAATCTGGTTATCTTCGATTCAATTTATTTATTTCTCATTAACTTTAAAAATTTTAAAGGACCAAATGATTTTTTTGACCTTATTCGGATTTTCCTGATTGTCTATTGCTAGAATTTTCTTGACCAAAACCCGATCACAACCCATTTTACACTGTCCTGAAAAATGTTTACGTGAATTGTAATCCTAATTTTTCAGATATGTTTTTAAAAGTGTAAAAAATTGGAAAAAACTTCACTAAAATTTGGAAAAGTTTGAATACAGGGTGTTTTTAAAACCCAATTTTGCTTTTTATTACACTTTTATGCTCTTTTACATAAATAAAAAACGTACAAAAGTGTATTAAAACGTATAAAAGTGCATAAGAGCGCATAAAAGTGCATAAAAACGTATAAAACCGCATAAAAGTGCATAAAAACGTACAAAAGTGCATAAAAAAGTTTAAAAGTGCGAAAAGGCGCTTAAAAGTGCATTAAAATGTATAAAAGTGTATTAAAACGTTTAAAAGTGCGTAAAGGCGCTTAAAAGTGTATTAAAACGTTTAAAAGTGCGTAATAGTGCTTAAAAGTGCATTAAAATGTATAAAAATGCATTAAAGCGCATAAAAACGTATAAAAACGCATAAAAGTGTATAAAAACGTATAAAAGTGTAATAAAAAACAAAATTGGGTTTTAAAAACACCCTGTATATGGAATCCCAAAAACTTCAGACATCAGATTGTGTGTCTTTTAATTCGGGAAAAATTTTTCATAGTCTTTCAAATTCTTATAAACTTCATCCATCACAGCAAACATATTCGGATTGAAAATTATTAACGGCCCTGGCATTCTGTTTGATTTTCTTTAAAATTTATTCTAAACTTAACTTTTACAAGACGATCAACTGCGGCCTTTCTGGAATTTGCCAGATTGCCCATATGGCCAATCCGTCACTGACAGCAAAATAATCAAAATCAAATTTTCTTGATCGAATTCCATTCCCATTGAATCACCACTGTATTTTTTTTTTCAATTCAAAATATCATCCAGCAAACCCTTTAATCGTTTCACATACAAATCCAAAACTAAATAATATTTACTTAAAACCTCATCTAATAACTATCATTAAACAATTATTTAAACATAATTTTTAAGGTATTGATTTATAAAAACACTCGTATTAGATAAAAATTTAAGTAGTCGACAACACACAAGGAACGAGGTTCGTACATAAATTAATCAAAAAGTAAATAAAAATAAAATAAAACAATCATAGTCATAATTTAAAGATAGATACTTAATTTTCTATTAGTTCCATTTCATTTTGTTTTACTTCCATTTATTGTGTAATACTGTAATAGTAATAAAATGAATGTTATACAAATAATATGTGATAATAATTGTTCCTGTTTTTAGTGTTTTTCATGTTAAGTGTGTAATAATTGGTTTTTTGAATTTAAGGTTTTCAGTCTCATTTCTTATTGTTATTTGACCATTTTATTTTAATAGTTATCTGAAAAAAAGAAAAAGATAATTATTGGCTTGAAATTAGTACGCATTGATTCAAAACTTTTCCTACTGTCCTTTGAATTATTTATTGATTTTTAGTGTTATTTTCTAATAATCATCATCAATTTGTGTGTGTGTGTGTGATAATTGTTGCTTATTATTAGACATTTCAAGCCATATACACACAAAAATCACACATGAAATGGGTTAAATGCACCTTTCTATAATAATCATATAATAATTATTATCATCAAAAAAATAAAACCTCTATAATTGAGACAAACACTTTTTAAATGTTATAAGGTCTGTTGTGTGATTTAACACCTTATTAAAGTGACATAATTACGAGTAACTTTTTAATAATTTATTTATTAATTTTATACGAAAAGTGAACGAGAGACAGGAAGATTTATGATTGGGTCGATTAATTACAGCTTATTAAATGGCTTGTGGTGAGATATTGATTGTGTCGCTGTTGAATGTTGAATGTGATTAAAATGTGACATGGAAATGAAATGCGACAGGTGTTGATAGGACATTTTTTTGACTTTTATTTGAGGAATTATGAGGAATTTTTGTGGAAAGAAAATTTAAAATGTAAAAGAATATTGAAATTAAGGTAAATAACAACTGGTTTTCACTTTCATGAAATATGTGAATAAGAAAAAACGTTAAAAATGTATTTTAACCTCATAATGCACCATTTGCATCAGAAACGCATACTATAATTTACTTTTTTTTGCTGATTTTTTTTTGTATTACTGATGTTCTGTTTTATTGTGTTCAAATGAAATAAAATACTGACCCTTTCGGAATTTGTAATGCAAATAAAATGGTACAATAGTGAATCTGACATGGACCAAGTAAAATATTGATAAAAAAAGGTGATGAGGTCCTACAAGATCTGACGAAACTTCACAGAGAATCGAATTTTAAAACAAAAGCTAAAAAAATTATGAAATATTTTACCAAAGTAAGCTAGTTCGTAAGATTGAAAGTAAGCTAGTTAGTAAGTAAGTAAGCAAATAAGTAAGGCAGTGTCTAAATTAGTTGTAAGTTTAGTCTTAGAATTTTACTTGGCCAGTAAGAATATATTGATCTAATGGCGTTATGTGATATGGCATAAATTGAACAAAAAAAATCATGTCAAGCGAAGATAGAGCAATAGCATCCAATCAGAAGCAGAAGAATCTTTGAAATTTTATTTAAGATTATTCGAAACATTAGAAAAAGTAAGTTAGCGATAAGTTGGTAAGTAAGACAGTAACTAAGCTAATTGAGAGTTAGCAAGTAAGCGAGTTCGTAAATAGGGAAGTAAGCTAATTCGTAAGTAGGTGAGTAAGGCAGTCAGTAAGATAGTTAGTAAGTTAACATGAACGACAATCAAGGTAAAAAAAACTGCTTTCATCTTCTTCAAACCGAATTCTCGTATCATCAGTATTGAAATCGTGTAACCTTAAAATATCCTCATTTTCCAGGAGGGATAGTGGCTGCAATAAATTTGTTGTATTCTTAAAACCATTAATTTAATTTCTTGGTGCATTCTTCTACGTTTAATTTCTGACTTATTGCATTTTACAATGTTATTTCAAGTTTTTCAATCTATAAAAATAAAAATAAAAGATTTTGCAAACATTCCTCGAATAAAATTAAACAAAAGTAAGAGAAATACATAAAAATTCCATAACAAACTCACCATAAGAAGACATAAAATAATACAAAAATAAAAAGAACTTTACATTATAAGAATGGCGAATGGTGATTTTTCATTGGATGTCAGACAATAAATAAATCCAATATAACACACATTTAAAAATAAAAAAACAAGCAAATTCAGTTTTAGATTTTATATGTTTACAAAATTCATAATACGCAAGCAAATAAATATTCACACAGAACACAGAATAAGCAAAACGCGAGGAACCGACGTTAAAGACATAAAGTTTGTAATATGTAATTTTGTTTTTGTTTTATTTTATTTATTGTTTGTTGTTGGCAGATATTTATATGCGATCTTGAAATGAGATAAATGTGTTCGATGTGCGCAATAAATTGGTGGTGTATGTTTCATATTGTATATCGTTATTTATGGGAATGCATTTGAAAATGAAAAAAAAATATATGAGCTTAAGAAAAAAAATGAAGGCAAAGTTACACAGTGAATCTCAAATTCATGGGATTTGATATTATTTTTTCGTTTAATGGTGTCTGAGATGTTTATTTCTTAAAATTTAAGGGTTTTTAAGGTTTTTCAATTCTCTGACAAACTGATTCAAGTTAGAAAACGTTGATGAATCCAGTCTTTCATGCCAAAACTGTTGGAAGCTGAGCTAAGTGAATTGAAATAAAAATTCTTTGAGAGCAGTTTTGCGATGATAAAAATTAACGATGTGGCTCGAAATTTCTGGATGAAGATCCCAAAGACAGAGAATTTTTGAGGAGCTTTTTTGATCTTGAATTTATCAGAACACAGCTAAGAGACATAGTTCAATGTAGTGAAACGGTAATTTCAAGTTCAATCTGAGTTTAAATTTCTGATTATCGATGGGTCACAGACGCCTTGTGAGGCTCCATGAAAATTTTAATATCCTCAGAATAATAGAACTTAATAAAGAATTTAACCAAAAACTTTTCATATCAAAAAAATCCTATTTAAAATACAAATAAGAGCTCACAATACTCACAACACAAGAACAACATTAAATTACAGGTTTGCAAATGCCGAAACAAGTACAATTTTTTTTAAATGTAAAATATTTTATTTATATTTACAACAAACAAGCAACAAGAATAAAAACATTAAGAACGTATTCAGTATTGATTACAAAAGTCTCGTTTTTCGTAATTTCATTAAATTTTATAAATAAAAAATGTAATGTAAAGTAAAGTTAAAAAAGTTACAGAGCAAAAATGTAAATGGATAACAAAATGATGCATACACATATTTTACAAAAAATGAAAAAAGAACGCATTGCACAGACACCAAACTTACAACAACGAAACAGACAAATATGCATGTGTGTGGGGGGATATCAGTATCATTATAAATGGCAGACATGACTAAAAAATATGGTTCTTTTCTTTTATTATTATTATTATTTTATGTTGTATTTTTGCCTTTACTTTAACTTTACTTTTATAAGAATATTACATTGAAGCGCTGGATATTGAAGTTACTGCAAAATTTAATATGAACGAATGTGGTAAATTTTAATGTACAAAAAAAAAGTTTAAGTGTGGTTTCATGAAATTGAACGTCTTTTGTATGAGGATTCATTTAAAGACATTGGGTGCGTTTTTTAAATGCATGAATTTAATATGAGTTAAAATTTTAATGTTGCTTTGCTTGAATCAGGATTTTTAGATTGTTATAAGGACCTGATACGAGTCGAAATTGAAAAAATGGGCTTTCGTAATCTCACGAACTTCGGAACGAAAATTTTATTCATTTTTATGGTGAACTTCTTAAAGTAACATAAAATTTCTTCTCATTCCATGAAATGAGAGAAATCTCATATCAAATCAATATTGCTGTCAACAAATTTGATTTATAGGCTTAATCATGATTCGGTAAATAACTCATTTACGTTTTAAACCATGTAATTAATTCATGATAATTTTTTGCCTCTTCTTCTTCCATTTACAGCTCATTTCCAATTCACTGTGATAAGAATAAATCAATGAAGAAGACCAAAGTCCGAATATAAATAAATTCATTAATAAATTAAAAGGCATCATCCAATCAATCAAAATTAATCGAAAAATTTTGATCGATATACTCCCACTTCAATTTCAATGTAGAACCAAGAACGAAGAGTGATTCAATGTATCAGAGCTGACAAAAAATTCTTAATAATAATAATAATAATAAAAAAGGATTTTAACATAGTTTACATGAAATAACGTGCCAAAGGATTGATTTATGGCTTATTGGATATTACGATATGCATCTTTGTGTTAAATTTATTTCTTGACATTTTTAATATGAATATTTTTTTTTTGCATTTCAGGGGATGGGACGTTACAGTGACGTGATTTGAAGGTAATGGTGGACAAATTGAAATGGAAAGGATACTAGCGGGACTCTTTTGCTAGCCTCTGAATCTGAGCATAAAATCCCATCGCTAAGTTTTGGTTGAAGCAAAGCCACCGTTCCACTTTCTTGACCTACAAAACCAAGTTTGTAATCTACACGACACTCATAAGGCCAGTTGCATAAAATGGGTTCAGAAATTTGGCCAACAACCAAGAGCGATAAACAACTGTTACTTTCGTTCGAGCGCAAAGTACTGCGAACTATTTTCGGTGCTAAACTGGAGGACGGAAGATGGAGACATAGATACAACTTTGAACTAGAACGTGAATATAGGGAACCAAACATTGTAGCAATCGTAAAGGTAAACAGATTAAGATGAGCCGGTCATTTAACACAAATTGACCCTTACTGAGTCCCAGCAACCCTGTTCCGAAATGGCTCAGACGTCCGTCGAGGTGTTGGGCGACCTAAAGCAAAGTGGATCGACAACGATCATTCTGATTGGACGTTAAGAGTGCAAAACTGGCAACAGGTGGCGCAAGATAGAGAGCATTGGAACCAGATCCTTCAACAGGCTTTGACTAAGTAATTGGTTGTATAGCCAGCCTAGTAACTAAGTAAGCAAAGTAACGACTGATATAAAAATTTCCCCACTTGTCCCTTTAAACAACTACATCCATCACTTTTTTTTTAGCACATTTCATTTAATATTCAATCAAGATTCCATCTCCAAAACTGCGTGACATGCCTTTTAACTAAGTTAATATCATATATCAGCTGACAGACCAACCGATTCCATTATAATAATTTACCTCCTATAATCATGACACGACCACTAGCACTCACTTATAGAATTATCTTCATATACACATGCACACACATTGAACAGAGACCTCAAATGGTTTAATAATGATGACGAAAATCATTTTCCTTTCATTTTAATCGAGACACATAACAGCCAATTTTAAGTTCAAGCTCAAGACATTTTTTTTAGCTTTATATAAATAAATTATACTTATTGTTACAGAAAATTACAGTCTTTAACACAGTTTTAAATGGGTGAAATTACGGTATAAATGATGATAATAATTTAATTAAGAAATAAACAAAGTCAGTAGCAATATTGACTGAGTTGCTGTTTGTAAGTGTGTGTGATTTAATTTAATAATAATATTAATAAAAATAATGATAATAGCAATAAAAAAAAAGTTATAATGATGACGAATTAAGCCACACTCTGATTGAGGGTGATGAATTAGGTGATAAAATTGGATAATTTGTTGATATTAAACAATTTTTTATCATTTATCCATGATTTCACTTTCTTAACGATAATTTAAGTGATTTCGTGATAAGAAATTATTTTTTTTTTAAATTTTGATTGCAAAATGACTTGAAATTTATAGAAGAATTTTCAATGAAATTCAATACATTTAAATGATAAAAGCACCTTTTAGTAACATTTTATTTAATCTTATTCATTACATGCACCTATCTTGATAAAAATTCAGTTTAAATACAACAAAAAAAAAATCCAAACCGTATAATTAAAAAACCAACAAAACGCACGGTGTTACAACAACATGAGTGTACAATGATTTATGATCGACCAATTAAAAATATATGAAAATAAAACAAACTCAGATGGTTTTTTTTTGTGTTTTATTACTTGAAATTTTTTGTTTTACTTTTCATTCATAAAAATTTTTTTTTTGGGTTTTTTTGATCGTCTACATGCATGGAGAAGAAGAGTGCCTCTAAGCAAATGTGTCATTTTTTATAGTTTTGTAGTAGTGACCCGCATCAATTTTAATTTAAAGATGTTTGATTGAGTTTTTTTTTGTCTTAGACATATTTTTAGAGTAAAGTAATGAATGAATTAGATATAAAATGGGTTTATAAAGACATATGGATAGTAGGAGATTGTTTTTTTCATTCATGAAAGGTAAAAGAATTTGAGCTACAGTAAAAAAAAATTGAGAGGTTGAATGAAAAGTGAAAAAAAATTAACTTTACTTTTTGTTTCAGTAATTTGGATTTATGAATGGTGGTTGAGGCTTTGAAAAGGAATTGACCAGGGCCGTGAAGTGGGTTTGATTAATGAAAATTAAAAATTGAAGCTCCATAGCTTCCTACATGTCTCTAGACTATGTGACATTTGTTTGAAAGGAGCTACAAGAGTATTTTAGGTTAAGTTTACAAAAATAAATTTGAGCTCAGTAAAAAGCTTTCATTTTCTCTTAATCGATTTATATCTACAAAAAAAGTCAATAAGCTTGTGAGTGGCTGTAACCCTAAAAATAGTTGGATGGACCCCGTCGAAGAAAGGTTAACAAAGAAACTCTCACTTCGATTTCAATTAGTTCTTGTTCACATCTTTCATGCAACTGACGGTTAGATCAGATTTGTAAGGTGGCTATTAGGCCTGCACTCAGGCCATCAGTCAGGCCCATTGTGTATACCCGTTATCATCATACTTAGCAGTCGCCACCTTTATCTAGCCTTTAACTCAAATTGAGTAGCCGGAAAAAGAGACATTTGAGATTGTAAAGTTTAATGGCTGGAGCGAGAATCGAACTGTCAACCTTAAGATTGATAGTCCAACACGATATCCACTGCTCCGTAAAATCCGTGGTTAGATATCTTGTTGGGCCAGAATATTCTGAAGATCCTTTTGAGACATCTGTAATTTACTTGTCACTTCCCTGGCAACTTATCAAGGCATACAGCCGTACAGAGGAAGTGATTTGACGTTCGAGTTAAAGATGCAAAGCTTAGTCTAAAGACTGAGTTAATTTGAGCGCCATTGTTCATCGTCATAAATCTCAATTGGGCTAGAACCTATGATAATAAAACTTTTCTTAGAACTATGGGGTCAAATATGGAGCTTTTCCTTCAAACTTCACCATGAAACATCTCCTCTGCTAATTACCTCCAAACTCCCCGTCATACACAAAATTTGACGACGCCGGTTCATCATTTTTCTTCTTCCTCTTCTACTATCATAATTATTACTTTTATATTACTCTACAAAAATTTTTATATAATATCTGTGTTTTGTTTTAAGTTTTACATTGAAATACATTCATTTTTTTTTTTGTTTATATCTGAAATACTAAAACAGAGAAAAATGAACGATTGTTGTATTTACCTGAGATAATTACAGAGCGCTCTAATGCATACTTACTATATTTTTTTTTTTCATATTTTATCGTTTCTCATGTATGAGCTGTACAACTTCCCTTTTTGTTTTATTTCATTTTTTTTTATTTAATGTTATGATGTCTTTTTGATATGTTTGTGACTTGAATGTTTCAAAATGATGTGCTTTTTCCTGCTGCTGCTGTTGTTGTTATTCTATTTCTATTTGGAATTGAAACTACATTAGTTAAATATACAAAGACGCGAAATGACTGATGATGATATTTTTTTTTTTAACGTTGACTGTTGTAATTGTATATTGTATGGAGAGAGAAAAAAAAATGACGATCAAGACCTTGAAACATTAAAAATTTAACTGATGAAGAATGCCTTGAGGACAACACTCTTTAATGTTGTTTTATGTGGAAATCAAAAATTATGGTTGTGTTTGGCGGTCTTTTGAATGATGAATGGATTTTACTTTTATTGCTTTTGATTTAATTGCACACTTGTTTTATTGAGTCCTTCCAAAAAAATTAATTTTTAGAACTATCACAATTAGATATCAATCCCAAATAAAATGTAACAGTATTGGATAATTAACAATTACACCCAAGGCATTTTCCTCTTCCTTTATTTTTCTTCCATTATTCATATCAAAATCACATGGTTTTAATATTAAAATCACGCTTCCTTTTAATTTCATATTAATATTAATTATCATTCTATGTGATAATTACCATTTTTTTTGTGTAAAAAAAAGACGAGACGCCGGCCGACTAGCCAGAACATGACTAAGTAACAGTATGAAAATTAAAATATGAAATAAAAGAGGTAACTTAATTTAACATCCGCCTAAATTTGCTACTTTATTGAAGGTCGAACCCTTTTTTATGTTATATTGAAATTTCATTGTTTTTTAGCTGATTTCGAGGAATTCGTGTTACTTTGCTGGTTACTTTCCAGATTTTGCTTTATTGGTTCTATGTTATTATTTTCTCATATAATTAAAGGTTTTGGGACAATTAATAAATGAATGGAAAAGAAAACATAATTTTTTGATTGTCTTTAATGTTTAGTTGAGTTATGTTATGGAGAAGAAGAAGAAAATCGAGTAATAATTTGATGTGATTTGATATTCTAGGAATTTTGAAGTCGAATTAAACAAAGACATTTATCATCATTTTTGGACAGATTATTTTTTTCTTCTTGAATTTTGTTTATCCTGTGCATTGAAGGTAAACTGGAGCTTTTCTTTTAAGATATGAACAGGAAGCTGTCTTAGCGAAGTAATACCAAAAATGTTGGTCAAACTTAGGGCCGTTAAGTTGTTTGTAGACTCTCATTAAGTTTTTTTATGAGTTTCGTTAAGAGTTTTTTGGTAAAATTTCGTTAAGAGTTTTTTGTAAAATTTCGTTAAGAGTTTTTTGTAAAATTTCGTTAATAGTTTTTTGTAGACATTCGTTAAGAGTTTTTTGTTGAATTCTGTTAAGAGTTTTGTAAAATTTCGTTAACTCATTCGACGCCGCTCCTAGAAATATTGAGTTTTGAACAAAATGTTCTTCTATGATTTATTCTTTAGGTAAAAATGAACAACGTTCTCTTCGATGAAAATTTCAGGTTTCATATAAAAATTTTACAGGACAGCCAAAATAAAATACGTATAAGTGCTACACAAATACATACAGAAATCTTGTACGAGAATGAAAAAAACGCGATTTTTCTTAAAAGTTTAGCTCATAATTTTTTAGTTTTTGGTTTAAATTCAAAAACCATTGAACTGTTTGATTCAAAACATCTTAAATTAAGACTCTGAAAAAGATTGACAAAGAATTTTTTTGATATGAACGAGAATAGTGACTTCAAAGTAGGTGTTGCGTTGACGCAACGGATGACGCGAATGAGTTAAGAGTTTTTTGCAGACTTTCGTTAAGAGTTTTTTGTAAAATTTTTTAAGAGTTTTTTGTAAAATTTTTTAAGGGTTTTTTGTAGAATCTCGTCAAGAGTTTTTTAAAATTTCGATAAGAGTTTTTTGTAGAATTTCGTTAAGAGTTTTTTGTAGAATCTCGTCAAGAGTTTTGTAAAATTTCGATAAGAGTTTTTTTGTAAAATTTCGTTAAGAGTTTTTTGCAGACTTTCGTTAAGAGGTTTTTGTAAAATTTCGTTAAGAGTTTTTTGTAGAATCTCTTCAAGAGTTTTGTAAAATTTCGTTAAGAGTTTTTTGTAGACTTTCGTTAAGAGTTATTTGTAGAATTTCGTTAAGATTTTTTTTTGTAAAATTTCATTAAAAGTTTTTGTAGAATTTCGTTAAGAGTTTCTTGTAGAATTTCGTTAAGGTTTTGAAAACTTATTCTTATTGATTTTACAAGTACTTCAAAAAATAAGAAAACAAGAATGATGATATTTAAATTATAGACTTTCTATTCTTAAATTTATTCTTATGAACACTTAAAACATGAATTTTTGTGTCTCCACCAAAAAAAAAATAAAAAAATCAAAAATTATACACATCCAGTAAATAAAAATGCAACATCGCCCAATGCATTTATTATTATTATTATTATTAGCTTCATATAATTTATTCTTCCGTTTTTCTCCTGTATTTTACCTCACTTTTTTTTTTGAATTTGTTGTAAATATTTCATTTTTACTGACCAACATATTTCATTTATTATTATATTTAACCATTTTTTTTTCATTTTTTTCAACAACAAAATACAAAATAAAATAATAAAAAAAAAAATCAAATATGAATATGTTGCTGTCTGTTTCAATGCTGTTTATTAAAAATTCGCAGAAAGTGATTTTATTTTATTTTATTTCATATGTGGTGATTATTTATCATGCAAAAATGCCCTCAAGGAAAATTATTTTCTTGTATTTTTTTTTTGTAGTTTTATATTTTTATGCATAATATTAGAAATTCTATGTTGTTGCAATTTTTTTTTATTTGGTCGACATACATTTATACAAAATTTTAGACACTAAAATACATTTTATTCGTAAATCTTGCAAAAAAGTTTAAAAATAAAGAAAAAGAAAATATAATTGATACCTTTAGGAC
Source organism: Culicoides sonorensis (assembly GCA_900002565.1). Taxonomy (NCBI): domain Eukaryota; kingdom Metazoa; phylum Arthropoda; class Insecta; order Diptera; family Ceratopogonidae; genus Culicoides; species Culicoides sonorensis. The sequence goes on along the minus strand of LN483477.1, from coordinate 14,325 downwards.
ATGAAAATGCCAAAAGTCAACAAATTTTTGTGTTTTTCTGTGTTATTTCAAATCATTATTATTATTAATTTATGTTTTATTTTTGATGATGATGATGATTTTTGTGTTAGAAATCCTTTTTTTTTAATTTTTTAACGGAATCGTGTAAATTTTTGTGGTGTGTGCGAGATTTTTGGTTTTAAACATCTGTATGTTGAACACCGACATCTAAATCACTGGTTAAGCTTTGATTTTTATGTTAAATTTAAGTGTTTTGTTATTTCAGAAGAAAATTTTGTTATTTTTTTTTTTTAATAATAATGACTATGAAAAAATTGCCTTGATAAATTATGACATGAAATTGAGGATTTTCATCCACGTTTTAAAACAAAAAAACTTTGAATTTAAAGCTGACTTTTAAAAAATGTTACAACAGGCATCTGACAGCAATTTTCATAGATTTTCGCTTAGCACAAAGAAAAATTCTTCTTCGATTTTCTTCGGACTTCAATCAATGAATTCTAAGTTGATTCATTGCAAATCATGGAAAAAACACTTCAATTCTCATTTTTAAACTGATTCTTTCGACTTGACTCGTTGTTTTACTTACTTTAAATTATTTAATAATAAAAAAACTTTAGACACATCGATTTAAAATGTTCAAAACACAAAGAAAAAAAATTACTTCAGAAAAAAAAACGTCTAAAAGGAATAAAAATCCTAATCACGCAATGTGGTTTCTTCCTTTTGAACATAATTTTTTTTCTTTTACTTTTCAAAATGCATCTAAGACCATTCCCTTTGTCTTATTGCTTTAATAAAACTTGTAAGTAACATGAACGTACATCGTTGAATTTAGTCGTGATGCAAAATATAACTTAACATTTTATTTTACCCTTTTCTTTAATAACAAAAATAATAATAATGATGGTTGCGGTTTGAGTTTTTGGTCTGTTTTGGTTTTATTTTTATTCACGACACAAAACAGAGCTCATGAACATGGAAAATATTCAAATTTAACTGTGGAAGAATAAAAGAAAGGATTGTCTATGATTATTAATAATAAATAAATAAATCGAAAAGTGGGGTTTCGTTACAAGTTTTGATGAATTTCTGATTTATCTTCATTTTTTTTTTGACATGGAATTGTCTCTGAATTTTTCATAGAAGTCAAGGCAAAGCTCCGTCGGAATATTGAAATTTATTATTATCACTTGAATTTCATTTAAATATGTAAGAAATTTAAGAGCAGAGACACAAAAATTAAATTTAAAATAAAAAAAAACACAGAAACAAATGATTGCTCGCGGTAATTTTTCCCTTCATGTTTCATGTTTTTCGTATTTTTTTTAAATATTTTCTTCAATTCGCATAATTTTTTTTTTTTACTTTTAATTACATATTCCGATTACCAGAAAGCCTTAAGTGAACTGGAAGACAAGTTTGTTCAAATAATATTGTTATTCACATATGTGAGAGAGAAAAGAGGTGGATATTTTTAAGTTTTTTAAAATTAAAATTATATATATTTTTTCTGAGGCTAGATAGAAAATACAGTAGTGAGTGTAAATTATTTGATTATGCTTTTAATTTACAGCAGAGAATGAAATGTAAAGAAAGAAGAAAGAAAATGAGAGTAAATGAATAAAATTACACATAGTTAGAGCGTAACTCCAGAAGTTTTTTTTTTAATTTAAATATTATACGTGTATTTTAACTTGAAAGTAATTTTATGTCTTAAAATAGGTGTCTTTGAGGTGAATACTCAGATCTTATGAAACGGAAAAAAACTGGTCAATTGCATATTTTTGCATATTATCAAGATCATTCATTTTTTTTAATATGTTTTTTATGAATAATGTGTGTAAAGTTTTGATTAAAACAACAGCGAATCAACCGACGGAGTAAACTTTGGGGTGCCTAAAATTTGATTTGATTGTCTCAATTCACAAAATGACCGTTAAAGTAGTTTTGAAAGAAATCTTTATGATTCACATTGTTAAAACTACCAAAATTCGTATATGGTTTTATCTTTTTTCGCCTTTCAGGACTTAGCACCAACTTGTACGTGTGTATGGATGGTCTATAGAGCTGTACGGTAGCAAAAATTTAAGAACTGGATTAGCGATATCAGAGCGTTAAAAATGAACGATTGTGTGAATGTAACGCACATTTTTTTTAAATAAAAAAAAAAGTAAGAAAAATGAAATTGACGCACTAAAATTTTGTTATCACAAACACCAGTTAGATAATCTGTTGACTGAATGATTTTGATATTTCACAATTACTGATAAGAACATTAAAAAAAGTTTCTTATGGAATAATTTTCGACTAAAATGGCAGATATTTTTGATAATACTGATCTTCCTTTGCATGTAAGTAAAAAAAAAATTGATATTAGATTAATTTTACTTCATTAAAATATCAAAGATTTTTGAGCACATTTTTTCATATTTGACACCGTCAGATCGAAGCGTTTGCTCACTTGTATCAAAAAAGTTTCATGATGTTTGGATGGCAAAGAAATTTTCTTCAGATCGTTGTTTATTGATTGAAGACCATGATGGTTACAATGATCCTTATGGGATTCAGAAAAAAAATAAACCACCAATGTCAATTTTAATGAAATCAAAGCGATCGTATCATAATTTAGTGATTGGAGGTATAAATCTTGATGACGAATACGACGAATTATTGAATAAATTGGGAGAAATGGTGACTTTTGTTAAGATTCGAATTGCAGACCCCTTCAATGTTCAACAACTACTTAGCAAATTTAAAGTATTGAAAAAAATTGACATTGATTTGGATGTTTTTCAAGATTATGTTTCGGAAAATCAAGAAATTGATATGTTACCCACAACTATGGAGGAAGTTATTTTACACGATGTTCAAAATGATTGGTGTCATTACAACATCCTTAGATTTATGCCTCAATTGAAGAATTTAGAATTGCATGCTGTATTTATGAATGATTCGACATTTGCTTTGATCAAATCTTACGAGGAGATTTTAACTCATCTAGACATTAAATTTGGAGATGCATCTGATAGTCAAATTTTGCAGCTCTCCGGAAAAAATATAAAATTTTAAAAATCGAAGGGGACTATGAACAAATTGAATTATTTTTACAGAATTTGGATGTTCATTTTCCCCAGTTAAAATCATTGCATATTAAAACCGATGTAAATTTTCCAACATATCAGTTAGAAAAACTGAAGTCAATTCACATTGATTATTATGCAGATACTCAAACAAGTGATCATTTAAAAAGATTTCCGAATCTTAAGGAGTTAGATTTATTTTGCCATTATTTAAATTGTTTTTTTGGTCATACAAATTTTCAAATGGGGTCTGTTGAGACCTTAAAAATCATTAGTAACTCTCTCCCAACATGCACTGATTGTTTCAATTCCATGCTTAGATCATTTCCCAATTTAACGAGCTTTCATTCTGATTGTCATATTCAAGTAGCAAGTTTAGAAAATATGAAAAAATTAATGCCAAAACTCAGTTCTTTAACACTTTTTTCAAGTCCATCATTGCTAAATGGAAACATTTATGAAATTTCTTTAAACTCCTATTTTTCAAATTTGAAAAAATTGGAATTGGAAGATCCTTGTGTACTTGTGAACATTCAAAACTGGCCGGTTATGCCGTTTCTTAGGACATTAAATTTCTTACATAATAGAAATTTAAATAAGAACAATATTTACGAATTGATTGAGAAAGTTCCGTCTGTGGAGAATTTAAGCCTGATGTGCTCGTACCCTAACCCTTCCGATTTATACGAATTTATTGATAAAGTTGCAAAACATTGTAAACGTCTTTTGTATTTTCAATTAAATGGCACTGATTATTATGATAAAAACGTTGAGTTAGAAGTAATTAAAACTTTAACAACTAATTGTAAATTCATCAAATCTATTAAGTTAGGTTAAAGTTAAGGATCACACATCACTACGCAAAATTTATGTTTTTGATCAATTTTTCTATACTGGCAACTTAATTCGTAATAAATTCACTCTGAAAATTATTAGTATTAAATTAAAGTCATCATGTTTCTGATGTTTATATTTTTTTTTTTTACTGATTAAATTCGTATGATCGTCAATAAGCAGACCACCGTTTGACAGTTAACCAAACAATAAGAACTATTTAGTTTTGTTTTTCTAAAAATTTCAAATAATTAATTAAAAAAACTGCTTACACAGTTGTTTTATTTAATTATATTTACATCAAATTGTAATGTCTACTTATAAGTGTATTATGGATAAATAAAATAAAAATTGTACTGCAAAAAAGTGTTTAAATCAAAACATGTAAATTTTAAATCATCATACTTTCTTAAAATTAACTTCGAAAACTGGGCACTTTCCTAACATGAATTGCGGAAACTGCGCACATTTCGAAAATTGAAAGTTTTCTTATGAAACGAAAAAAAACTGGTCAATTTGTATTTTTTTATGAAAAATGTGTGTAAATGTTTGGTTAAAAGTACAGCGATGTTGGAAAAAAATGAGGTGGAATCAACGGACGGAACAAATTTTGAAGATAACATAAGGACCGTTAAGGTCACTTTGAAAAAAAACTTCATGATTCACTTTACTAAAAGTACCACAAATCATAAATATTCGTTTTTTCGAGTTATATTCTGTTTTTTTTTCTGAGGCTAGATAGAAAATACAGTAGTGAGTGTAAATTATTTGATTATGCTTTTAATTTACAGCAGAGAATGAAATGTAAAGAAAGAAGAAAGAAAATGAGAGTAAATGAATAAAATTACACATAGTTAGAGCGTAACTCCAGAAGTTTTTTTTTTAATTTAAATATTATACGTGTATTTTAACTTGAAAGTAATTTTATGTCTTAAAATAGGTGTCTTTGAGGTGAATACTCAGATCTTATGAAACGGAAAAAAACTGGTCAATTGCATATTTTTGCATATTATCAAGATCATTCATTTTTTTTAATATGTTTTTTATGAATAATGTGTGTAAAGTTTTGATTAAAACAACAGCGAATCAACCGACGGAGTAAACTTTGGGGTGCCTAAAATTTGATTTGATTGTCTCAATTCACAAAATGACCGTTAAAGTAGTTTTGAAAGAAATCTTTATGATTCACATTGTTAAAACTACCAAAATTCGTATATGGTTTTATCTTTTTTCGCCTTTCAGGACTTAGCACCAACTTGTACGTGTGTATGGATGGTCTATAGAGCTGTACGGTAGCAAAAATTTAAGAACTGGATTAGCGATATCAGAGCGTTAAAAATGAACGATTGTGTGAATGTAACGCACATTTTTTTTAAATAAAAAAAAAAGTAAGAAAAATGAAATTGACGCACTAAAATTTTGTTATCACAAACACCAGTTAGATAATCTGTTGACTGAATGATTTTGATATTTCACAATTACTGATAAGCACATTAAAAAAAGTTTCTGATAAATAATTTTCGACTAAAATGGCAGAAATTATTAATATTACTGATTTTCCTTTGCATGTAAGTAAAAAAAAAAATAATTTGATATTTGATTAATTTTACTTCATTAAAATATTAAAGATTTTTGAGCACATTTTTTCATATTTGACACCGTCAGATCGAAGCGTTTGCTCACTTGTATCAAAAAAGTTTCATGATGTTTGGATGGCAAAGAAATTTTCTTCAGATCGTTGTTTATTGATTGAAGACCATGATGGTTACAATGATCCTTATGGGATTCAGAAAAAAAATAAACCACCAATGTCAATTTTAATGAAATCAAAGCGATCGTATCATAATTTAGTGATTGAAGGTATAAATCTCCTTGACGAAGACGACGAATTATTGAATAAATTGGGAGAAACGGTGACTTTTCTTAAGATAAGAATTCCTAACCGCTTCAATGTTCAACAACTACTTAGCAAATTTAAAGTATTAAAAAAAATTGTCATTTATTTGAATTTTTTTCAATATTATATTTCGGTAAATCAAGAAATTGATATGTTACCCACAACTATGGAGGAAGTTATTTTACACGATGTTCAAGATGATTGGTGCCATTACAAGATCCTTAGATTTATGCCTCAATTGAAGAATTTAGAATTGCATGATGTATGGCTGAATAATTCGACACTTGCTTTGATAAAATCTTACGAGGAGTTTTTAACGTATCTTGAAATTGATTTTGGAATTCCGAATTTACAGAGGATTTTTCTGAGTTTTACTGAGATATACCCACGAAATGTAATTTCTGCTGATCAAATTTTACAGGTCTCCGGAAAAAATATAAAAATTTTAAAAATCAAAGGAGAATATCAACAAATCGAATTATTTTTACAGAATTTGGATGTTCATTTTCCCCAGTTAAAATCATTGCATATTAAAACCGATGTAAATTTTCCAACATATCAGTTGGAAAAACTGAAGTCAATTCACATTGATTCTTATGCAGATACTCAAACAATTGATCATTTAAAAAGATTTCCGAATCTTAAGGAGTTAGAGTTGCATTACGAACAGGATCTTTCAATTTGTTTTTTTGGTCATACAAATTTTCAAATGGGATCTCTTGAGATCTTAACGATAACGAAATATTTTAATACCGATTCACTGTGCTCTGAGTGTTTCAATTCCATGCTTAGATCATTTCCCAATTTAACGAGCTTTCTTTCTGATTTTCATATTCAAATAGCAAGTTTAGAAAATATGAAAAAATGTATGCCAAAACTCAGTTCTTTAAAACTTTTTCCGTGTTCATCATTGCCAAATGGAAACATTTATGAAATTTCTTTAAGCTCCTATTTTTCAAATTTGAAAAAATTGGAATTGGGAGATCCATGTGTACTTGTTAACATTCAATGGCCGGTTATGCCGTTTCTCAGGGAATTAAATTTAAAATTTGGTGATAATTCGAATAATAACTTTTGCGAATTGATTGAGAAAGTTCCGTCTTTGGAGAAATTAAGCCTGGAGTGCTCGTACCAAAACACTTCCGATTTATATGAATTAATTGATAAAGTTGCAAAACATTGTAAACGTCTTTTGTATTTTCAATTAAAAGGCACTGATTGTTATGAATGTGATAAAAACGTTGAGTTAAAAGTAAGTAAAACTTTAACAACTAATTGTAAATTCATCAAATCTATAAAGTTTTATATAATTAAACAGTTCAGTCTTGGCTTCTTATTTCATTAAATATCCACTCTCAAAATTATTAGTATTAAATTAAAATCATACATGTTTGTAAATTTAAGTGCATCTATGTAATATTCAATATATTAATGTTAATAAAATGTATTTTTATCTCAAGTTTTTCATTTTATTTAATATTTATCACATCATTTGGATTCTCTGTGAGATCTTTTTCTCACACGTTTCGATTCCTTATTCATTTCCATCTCGTAAAATCCCTCGGCTTTTGCATTCCAATACAGTTGTTGACGTTGCACCAATTCTGGATATTTTTTTTCAAAATCACGATCAATCGGTTTCAAAAGTTCCCACACTTTTCCTGTCAGCTTACCAACTGAAGCAATCACTTCTTTTGCCTCTTCAGCTGGCAATTGTGTCCTTTGTTGTATTTCAGCCCGATTTATTTGGGTTTGGTGTGAAAATTTGTACAAAACATATTCTCGAGCACGAGTCATCAATTGACCTGGCACACCATTGATTGAGGAAACTGAATTTTCGGGATAGAGCAGTTCTGATTGGAGAACCCAATTTCCGCGCAACAGTGTTCCAACTGTTTGTAAGACACGAAGCAGTTTATCTGTGTTAGTTTCCGTTACACGTGATTGAATTAAAGAAAATGGAACCACTTTTGCATTTAACAGGATAGTTTTAATTTGATCTGCTAATGGAAGTGATTTAGCTTTACGATTACTGATAACTTTATTTAACTCTGCCAACGCCTCAGACGGATCTTTCTTCGTTTCACTTGAATCTGAGATTAATTGATCTACATAACTTTTTGAGTCCATATTCAAGACATCTGGTGTGAAATTACTTGAACTTTGTAGTAATTTTTGCGATTCCATTGATGCCATTTCAGATGAAGCCGGATACCACATTGTCTCACACCATGGTTCTTCGGCTCCCATTCGAGAAATATAATTGTAAGATTTCTCCCTTGCTTTTTTGACTTTTTCACTTTCATTACGGGCAAATTTGACTGTGACTTGTTTCATTTCTTCCTCACCATCGCCACCATCACCATCTTCCGCTTTCTTATCGGCCTTTGCCCGTTTATCCTGCTTATCAAAATACGAGAAACTTGGTCTCATTTGGTAGATTCCCTTAATTGGCGTCAAATACATTTCCCCATCACGTATCACGCCAACACAAAATCTCTCAACATTTTGCATTGAAACACTACTCAAATAACTTTGCTTATCCATGCGACCACTGCGAAATGTTGGCTTGGGATCATTCTTATTTTTATCACGATTATTTGATCCACTCTTGCGGCCATCAGCTGCAATTGCCAGTTGATCTCCTTTAAATGCATCATAATTCTTAGAAGCCGTATTAAGTGCAAAATCTATTTTAATTTGTTGGGTCAAAGGTTTCACGCACGAATTCACCACCTGACTTTTATCGAAATTTGATTGTTGATTTACAACAGGAAATTGTAGGACATGCAAATTATTTGCCAATGATTTTGAAAGGAAAACAGGAATCTGTTGAAATAAAATTACTCGTTTAAATCAACTTTAGAGGTTTTAGAGTAAAAATCTTACTGTTTCAATGATTTCATCACCATCGTCCTCCATTTCAATTAAATTAAACCAATTCTTATTGCAACTTTCAGTTCAAATTACAATAAAACTTTAAAAATTAATGAAAAAACGTGTCCAAATGTTTATGTTTTTTATTTGATATGATGAAATGTATGTGCATAGAAATTTCATACAGAAATCAGCTGATTTAAATGGGTTTCATTTTTATGATAGGGCCCTGCAATGAAATTCAAATGATGATGAAAAATGAAATCCGTTAAAAATATTCAATTTAAAAAGTTAAAATTCTTTATTGAGAAAAGTGAAATATAATAAAATTACAAAAAAAATATATTTAATTTTAATTTTCTGCATCGGCCTTGAAAAATTTTGTTTTGATCCAAACAATTGCAAGTACCAAAAATGTAATTCCAGCAAAAAATCCAGGTATGGCAACGACCAATATGGAATCATCTTCAAATTGAAATTGATTTGATCGAAATTCATTACATTTTTCATAATGAGATTGATTATCGATCAAAATCAATTTAGTATGTTTCAACTGGTTTTTTAAGTCTTTTGCATGTTTCAGGTGATTTGCTTTAACTAAAACCTTCTTTAAATTGGGACAATTCTTTTTCAAGTTAACAGCATCGATGTCACATAAAAGATTTCTATTCAGCTCAATGGACTCGAGACATTTCTTTTGATTGTCAATGGAAAACCATTTCAGTTGATTGTTGTTCAATTTGAGTTCTTTTAATTTTTCACAATTTTTAATATTTGATGGGAAATCCGTCAGCATGTTACTGTTGATACTAAGAGACTCCAATTCAGGATTGTGTTGGAATAAATTTGCATCGATCGAAGTAATTTTGTTATTACTTAAGTCTACTTTCTGTAAACAAGCATTTGCATTAAAAACCAAACTTGGAAGACTCTCAACGTTATTTGACCTCAAATCTACAACAGTCAAGTTTTTGCAATTTTTAAACGAATTTTCTTCCACATTTACAATTTTTGCATCTTCTATATAAAATGCCTGTAAGGAAGTCAAAGTATCACAAACAACTGAAGTCAGGATATGAATTGATGAATCAAAGAATTGAACATCAGTGATTTTTGATATTTTTCGGTGTGGATCGATGGAATAATTTTTGTGAGTTGAATCCCGATTTACATTACTTAAGTAACATAATTTACTTTCAATATCTAAACATTTATAAATTGGTGGTGAAGTTTTAATTTTTTGAATCAAAATAATTAACAAAATAATATTTAATAAAAATTTTACACTCATTTTAATGTAAAACCGTAAAACTAATGAAAAAATGATTCAATGTCATAAGAAAAAATCCTTCAATGCTACTTTTTCATTATATATCGGAAATAAACAGTGAATCGACATCCTGTGATAGCATTAAAAAATGAAAACAAGTCATAACTCTTCAAATATGTGTATGAAAAAGCATATTGCACTATTATAAACGGTTTGTCTCGTATAACTGTGTCAATTCCGTCACAGCTTGAGCTCGAGGCTCTCCAGAGTCTGAAAATGATCAAAAAAATGAAAGCAAGGAAATTTACAGGTTCTAAATTGATAAATCAAGTTGGCAAATTGATAAGACAGTGAATCGAGTACCATCCACTGGTAAGAATTTCTCATTTTTTACAATGACTTTTAAATGATGATGAAAATTAAATTTGTTAAATTTCCTAAGAAAGTTTTTATTGATAAAAATAAAAAATTGATAAAATTACAAAAAGAATATTAATTTTAATTTGTATCTTGGTGTGCCTTGAAACACTTTTTTTTGATCAAGACAATAACAAGCACGAAAAATGTAACTCCAGCTAAAAATCCAGGTATGGCAACGACCAATATGGAATCATCCTTTAATTGAACTTCATTCATTTGATCCTTTGGTTCACCAACTAATTTTTTTTTGTTTTTCAGTTTTTCTTCTAAATTTTCAAGATTTTCAAATTTATTTAGTTCTAGACTCATTTTTGTGCAATCAGGACAATTTTTAATAAAATTTTCAAGATTAATTTGACGCAGGACATTTCCATCTAAATCAATTTTTTTCAAATGCATCATTGGCGTTTCAAACGAAAACTCTTTCAACTGATTGTCACTTAAAAAAAGATCTCTTATATTCGGACAATTTTTAAAGATTGTACCAGGAAATGAAGTAAGTTGATTATTATTCAAATAAACGTCCTTCAATTCTGAATTAGTCTCGAACAATTTATCATCAATTTCTATTAGTTTGTTGTGATTCAGCTTAACTTCATATAAATAAGTATTTGAGATGAAAATCGAACTTGGAAGATTCATTAACAAATTGTGGCTCAAATCAACGGTCTTTAAGTCTTCACATGTTTGAAAAGAATTTTCTTCCACAGATTCGAGATTTAAATTTTTCGCAATAAAATATTTTATGAACATTAAAGAATCACACACAGTTGAAGTTAAAGTATGAATTATTGAGTTATTGAATCTTATGGTTGTGATTTCAGAAATGTTTTCTTTCTGCGGATCGATTGAATAGTATTTGTTAGTCGAAGTCCGATTTACATTATATAATGTACAAAATTCACTGTTAAATGATTCACATTTATATGTTGGTGGTGAAGAAACAACTTTTTGAATAAAAAAAACTAGCAAAATGAAATTCAATAAAAAATTTACAGTCATTTTAAAGTAAAACTGTAAAACTAATGAAAAAATTATTCAATGTCATAAGAAAAAAATCTTCACTGCTTCTTTTTCGTAGCGCATCGGAAGCAAGCGGTGAATCGACATCCTGTGATAACATTAAATCAATTAAAACAAGTCATAACTCTTCAAATACGTTTTTTTTTTTATCTTTATAACAATAAGCTTTTATATTTTACAATAAATTATCTTCTTTTTTTCTCCCTTAACTCTTAATAAAAATAATCTGTGTGCTCATAAGTGCTTTACAATAGTAATAATAAATATTTATGTGAAACGAAAATAAAAAATCATAATTTTAAACTTTGAATTATGCCAACAAAACATTTCAAGAATCAAAATCGAATTTAAAATTCAATTGCTTTAATTTCATCCTGAAGTCCGTCCAAATTCAAGTCTTCGTGGATGATTCGTTTCAAGTTTGCGGCACGTCTTTCACGAGCACGTTGTCTCTCCTCCCGACTAAACATGTCATCTTCGAGTTCCTGAAGCCGAGCCTTTGACTGTAATGCACGTTGTTTGGCCAATGAAGATGTATCCTCAACGGACGACGAGTCCAATTTGGACCATCGAGTTAAATCTTTTGCTGCAGTTGCTGTTGTGCTTTCCGTAGTTGATGAGGCTACAACCTGTGTTTTTTTTTGTAATGAAATTTAAAAAGAAAAAAATTAATTAAAAACTGAATCTAAAATAATATTTTTACTTTTACAATTCATGGTTACAATGACATAAAAATAAATTGAACACGAGACGACACTGATAGAGCAAAACTTACTTGGCCAATTTCAAATATATGATAAATGAATGGATTCAAATATCGATCAATTTCAAAATAATTATGATAATAAAAAATGAAGCATAGAAATGGATTATGGCATAAATTGTTCTGATTAAATATTTAAATGTTTTTTTTTTGCTAAAATTATTACTGTGTTAAAAAAATGCTCAATATATCTGCAATTAAATAGAAAAAATTTGGAAAAAAAAGAAATTAAGTTAATGCACACACCTTTCTCCGCTCCTCGAGTTGAGGACTGAAACTTACTTTCAATGCACGTTTCTTTATGAAATTTGATGACTCTGAGACATTTGAGGTACCATGAATTGCCTCGTTAATTTCTGCCTTTGCCTTACGTGCAAATGTCGGCAGCTCCAAATCAATGTCAGAATCAATTTGCCGCATTTTACTTGTGCGTAATCTCTGTAATGAGTCATCAATCTGGAACGAAAGCAATGCCTCAGCTGGGATCTTTTTACGTTTAACACAAAAAATTGGCTCACGCCAGCTTCTTACTTCATTTTCAAAGCTGGACTCGATTTCACTTAATGGCACACCGGCCCGTGGCACCTTGAAGCCACGTGAATCGAATACAGTTTCCTCGGTGATGGCACGAGACGCACGATGTCTGGCATCAGCTAAACTTCCATCGAGACTTGTGTCAACTCCAAAATCGAGTCGGGCTTTTGGCAACGATGATTCTCTGAATGTTCTTTAAGAAAATTTGAAAATTGAATAAAAAATTAAGTGAAACAAATGAAATATTAATCTTTTTCGTCATTCAAGACAGATGTTACGAAAAATTTTCTGTTTTATTTTTTTCTGTAGGATTGTTATGATCATTTTAACTGTTAAATAATAATAATGAAAGAGGAAAATTATGTAAAAAACCTTGAAAAAAACTTAACAAAACGATTATTTATTTCAATGAAAAAAAATTGTGTATACAAAAATATTGAGTAGGTGGCAGAGAAAACAAAAATTTAAAATTTCATTTATAAGAGAAATTTTCAAAAAGAAGGCCGCGGCCGGTTGTAGAAAAAATTAGGGAACTTTAACAATCATCGTGGCCAATTCGGCACTGGAGAAGGCAAATCAAATCAATAAAAAACCAGGCGTTTCCATTTCCTTACCTGAGTGGTGTCGAATATTTCCTGTCAATGCTATCCAATGCTGGTTTGTATGCATTGTAACCCATGTTGAAATTTGCATCATAGATACGAGATCTTCTTGGACGGCGATATGAAGTCATTTTGCTATGAAATTACACAGAAAAAATACAAATTCATAATAAAAATTCATCGCAATCTGAATCAAAATGCAATTAAAAGCAATCATTCATCGGTTAAATCATCATCAAAACAGCTAATTGTCGCAAAAATAAGAATTGGGTCAAAAAATCCGTTACATGTTTGTTTTTTTTTTTTTATTTACAACTAAAATGCAATTAATTGTCACATCATTCAATTTCATCGTATGTTTCTCGTCACTTATTTTTTTTTCTTGTGTGTTTCTTGTGCTCCATTTCACAAAATATATTTTCTTGCACTTTTTGATGTGTTCTTTCAAATTCATTTCAATACAATTCAATCTATTAATATATCACAACAAGTTTTTGTATAATTTAAATTTATTTTTATTTTAGAAAAAAAAAATAATTTGAAATAGAACGATGGTTATGTGGCAGTGGCCGTTATGAAGCACTTTTAAAAATTATTCATTTGTCTAAAAATAAAACACATGTTGTATGAGGTTATAAGGTGCAAGAATTTGTGAATTGAGATCTATTTGAAGTGAAGTAGAGTAAAAAAAGTAGAATGAGTTCGGTCAAACATTCTTTGTCATAATGTATTTTTTGTTGGGTAATCATGAATTTAATGCATCGACTTGACATTCTGGGTTCTAATGTAAATAATGGGAAGAATTTCAATTATTTTTTGAAGTTATTGAAAATCGATACGTAAAAAGAGGTTAGGCGATAAATTTCGGTTAAATTCAGAATCTTTTACGATTAAAGAACTCGAATGAGCAAAAATCCTTTGAAATTGAAATATTGGAACAAAAAATAGTGAATTCATTAAAATTATTTTTAATATAAAATAAAATTAAATAAAACACAAAAATTTCTCTCATATATACATGA